>CAUYLG010040582.1:0-11625 GCA_963573385.1 Cacajao melanocephalus
GCACGATCTCGGCTCACTGCAACCTCCGCCTCCTGGGCTCATGTGATTGAATCTGTCTCAGCCTCCTGAGTAGCTGGGATTACAGGTGCATGCCACCATGCCCAGCTAATTTTTGTATTTTTAGTAGAGACGGGGTTTCACCACGTTGGCCAGGATGGTCTTGATCTCTTGACCTTATGATCCACCCACCTAGGACTCCCAAAGTGCTGGGAGCCACTGTGCCCCGCAGGATTAATCTAGTTCTAACTGATCAAAAATTGTGCTCTATAAGATAATGCAACAGATTTAGCTTGGCTGGGCTCTAGATCTTCTATAGAGATCTGGCTTCTTGGTCAAAGGTGAAGAAAACTGTTTCACACTCCCAACTCACCTCACCCCAGCCCTGGACAAAGCAACCCCATGCCCTTCACACAAATAGTCTTTAGTGCTGTGTCAGGGCTCTGCCCTGAACCCTCTGCAGTCCTCTACTTTTTACTTGATTAAGTCCTGGGCAGTCTTCATTGATAACATGGTCTCACTTCTCCCCTCATTTCCAAGACCCTCTTTGACTGCCCTAGGCCTCTGTGCTATGTGTCCCCTCTGAGCACTTCCTGCTTTGAATGTCTCTATTGCACATATTGCAGTTATTATTAGCAATGACAACAGCAGCAATAACCGCAGTCACCATTTATCAAGCATGTAATAAGAACCAGCCTCTGTTCCAAGTGCCTGACATGTGGCAAAATTCCTAAAACTGTCATATGATCCACATACTAACATTTGCCTGGAAGAACTAAGGGCTACAAAGTAAGCTGCCCAAGGTCACAGCTATTAATAGGATGTAGAAGCATGATTAAAATCCAGGTCTATCTGATTCTATCTGCTCCCCATCCTGGCTCCTCAATTTGAATGCATGCAACTTGAGAGCTGGGTCCCTGCCTTACTTTGTTCTGTGTCTTCAGTGCTGGGCTGAACCCTCAGGTAGTGTTTGCTAGTGGTCATGTAAAGGGACTTAAAGTTGAGCAGGTAAAAAGCAAGTAGAGAGGCCAAGGGAGGAGGATTGGTTCTAATCGTGTATAAAATGCTAATTGGGGGATTACATCCCATTAACCATAAACCTGAAATACTATTTAAGAATGACTCAATGTGTGCAAACACATCATGTAATGATTCAGACACTGCACACTACATATAACAAAACTGGCATCAGAAAAATTTAATGCCAAAAAATATACACATATGCACAGATAATCAGGCACAGATAACACCTATATTCCATGAACATCTCAAGTTGATAGACTTCTAATGATTAGTTGTGAATAAAGTGAGACCGTATCTTTTTTATATTACATACCTTCTGGGATGCATTGTCCAAGAACAAATTTATACCCTTTGCAGCACTTTTTCCTAAGAGACAAACAAACAAACATTTAAAATAGAGTATTAGGTTAAAAATAAAATTCTTTTCAATTATTGTTTTTTGAATGAAATAACTTGTGCCCAGGAAACACTGAGGCCTAAAGCAAATTAGATGTGGAATATTTTTACGTTAATCTGAGATTAAAAGAAAACTATCAACCACACATGACCATATCTTCTAATACCGGGATATTCTTTCTGCCACATAATATATGAAATCAACATTTTGAATCCTATGAAATAATTAACTCAGACTTCAAAGTACCTTAAATTAAGCAATTAAAGGACTATAAAATATTAATAGGAAAAAGACCTTTAAGGTTGACCAGGCCTCTCCTTCTACAGGCCAGAGAGATACAAATTGTTTATTATAACAATTAACTAACCACAATAACAATACTTGGCTAATTATAACATAATGATGGCTAACTGTAACATAACAGTGATTAGGCAGCCAACTATTATTAAGACTGAGACTAGAACCTAAGCATCCTGATTCTCATTTGAGTGATTTTTTTTTTTAAATCACTTGTACCATATAAGACACTGAAAGGTACCTAAATGACCTGAATAGAAAATATAGCAAACAGCTCATTCCTAACATAAATATTTCAAACCTACTCCACTCTAACCAAGTTAATTTAACCAAGTTAACTACCTGCTAGAAGAAAAAATCCACACTCTCTGAATGAATACAGCAAGATGCAGGCTGTCCACAGCATAACATGTACAAATGTGACCCATTCTCAAAGAGAAGACAATCAATGCCGACAATCTCCAAGATAACCCACATGTTGGAATTATCAGACTTTAAGGTAGCTATTTAACTGTGTTCAATTACATAAAGGAAAATATACCTGTAATGAACAATACAGAAAATCTCAGCAGAGGAACTACTAAAAGAACAAAACAGAAATTATAGAACTGACAGACCTGAAATTTTTAAACACCCTTCCAGATGTGCTGACAGAAGAATGGAGAAATGATGCAGGAAAGAATTTGTGAATTTGAAAATAAACGAAAATTATCCAATCTGAAGGAAAGATAAAGAAAGACTTTAAAAAATGAACAGAGACTTCTGGGCTAATATCAGAGGTCTAAGGTTTGGTACTTGGAGTTCCAGCGGGAGAAGAGACAGTAAATGGAGCAGAAAAATATATTTGAAAAAACAATGGCTGAAAACTTCCAAAGTTTAGTAAAAGAAATAAATTTACAGATTAAATAAGTTTGGCAAACCCCAAACAAGTTAAGTACACACATACACAAAATGCCCAGAGATGTCATAGTCATGTTGCTGAGACCTACAGAGAATCTCCTGGAAGCAGAGAAAAATTAAACGCTAAATACAGGGAAAGGATGATTTTAATTACCACAAACCTCTCATCAGAAAACTACAGTAACCAGAAGACAGTGATATGACATCTTTTGAGTGCTGAGAAAACAATCTTGTTCAACCCAGAATATCCAATGAAAAGATCTTTCAAGAAGGAAGGTGAAATGAAGACATTTCAGATTTTAAAAAATGAAAAATTCACTGTCAGCAGACCTGTGCTAAGGGAGTTCTCCAGGCTAACAGGAGATGACACTAGAGGGAAATCTACACCTTTAGGAAGGAGTGAAGAACATTATAAACAGTAACTATCTGAGTACACAAATATATTTTTTTTTAAGTTCTGGGATACGTGTGCAGAACATGCAGATTTGTTACAAAGGTATACATGTGCCATGGTGGTTTGCTGTACCCATCAACCTGTCATCTGGATTTTAAGCCCCGCATGCATAGGTATGTTCCCTAATGCTCTCCCTCCCCTAGCCCCCCCATCCTCCAATAAGCCCCGGTGTGTGACGTTCCCCTCCCTGGTCCATGTGTTCTAATTGTACAACTCCCACTTATGAGTGAGAACATGCAGTGTTTGGTTTTCTGTTCCTGTATTAGTTTGCTGATAATGGTTTCCAGCTTCATCCATGTCCCTGCAAAGGACATGAACTCATTCTTTTTTATGGCTGCATAGTATTCCATGGTGTATGCCAGTTAGAATGGTGATTATTAAAAAGTCAGGAAACAACAGATGCTGGAGAGGATGTGAAGAAATAGGAACACTTTTACACTGTTGGTGAGAATGTGAATTAGTTCAACCCTTGTGGAAGACAGTGTGGTGATTCCTCAAGGATCTAGAATCAGAAACACCGTTTGACCCAGCAATCCCATTACTGGGTATATACACTAAGGATTGTAAATCATTCTACTATAAAGACACATGTACACATATGTTTATTACAACAAAGACTTGCTCTTAATTTCTTAAAGCAAAAATAATAACATACATTGTCTTGCAAGGTTTATAATGCATGTAGTTGCAATAAATATGACAATGTAGGAAAAAATGGCAGATGGATAAATGGACCTACATGGTTACAAAGTCTCTACATTTTATGTAAAACAGCACAATGTTGGCATTTCTGCTGGAGCTAAAGTCCCTTTGTCCCTCCTTTGTCTCCTGCTCCCATCACTTTCCCCTTTCCCTGCCTTCACCACTTCCATCATCATACATGAGAGGCTGAGAATTAACCAGGGTACAGTGGATATGCAAATCTCAAGAATATACTCCAAGATATTTTGACTATAAAGGTTAAATTACCATCTTTAAGAAGTATTTCTTTGTAACTATTAAAAAAAATAAGATTCAAGGTTATTCCTACCACAACATCATTCTCACTCATGTATGTTTGGGCATGCTTTCTAGGAAGAGAAACTGAGTTAAACACGGTCTATCAGCTGGGAACTGCATGTCACCTACACCCACCATATCACCTGTGTGAACACATCGTGGTGGAGAAAGGAGCAGAAACCACTTACTTGGGAAATTAGACGTTATCTGTGTCTCGAAACAAGTTCCACTTTGCCAAATCATCAGAACTTTCATATAGGTTAGATAAGGTCTTCTAAGAATTTTGATACACTTAATTTTTTTCATCACATTTTAATACAAAAAATAATTTAAGAGCATTATTTTCTACCCTTTCAAATTAGTACAATCTGACTATATAACAGGTTGAGTATCCCTCATCTGAAATACTTGGGACCAGAAGCGTTCAGATTTCAGATTAATTTGAAGTTTGACGTATTTGCACAATACCAGTTGAGCATCCCCAGTCCAAAAATCTGAAATCTGACACGTTCCAATGAGCATTTCTTCTGAAACTGTTTCGAAATCTTGGATTAGGGATGCTTAACCTGTATTGGTCAAATCAATTTACTGCACTACAATTTGGTCTGCCAGGTGAATTACCATTCCTAGGAGACACTTAAGTCATCTCTTCCTTTAACAAAATTTATAAAAATTTTATGAAATCCATAATTTATTAGTTTTACATGAAATTTATGAAAAATCCATACAATTGTTAAAAGTCAAATTTGGTGACAGAAATTCTGAAGCATCACTGGGTACAGCAATGCCGATTCATCCCTCTCCAACATTTCTCACATGCCGTCCAGTGGTGATAGGTATCTTACTTCAAAAGCATATAAAGTTTGCTTTCAACATAAAAACAGTGGCATTTGGGATGCTATCAAAACAGACTTGAGTGATACAGTCAAGGCCCCCCTGCCTGTACTGGAATTCCGAACGTAGACTAATTTGACATTTTATGTTGGAAGGAAATCATCTATCCATGCGATTTACCAATATGAATGATGTACGGCAATGTCCAGATGTTCTTAGACATAATTTCCCAACATCTTAAACTAAATTACAATTTTACATACCAAGAGAAGCCCCTGAAGATATGAGTTTATGATGAGGTACCAGAAGTACAGCGTCTACCTTTACACTCTGTGAAACTTAAACTCTGTCTAGCTTTCCACGGTTTAAAAAGTCCAAGCTCCTAACAACGAGAAGGAAAACTGGCTTCAGTATTCATTAAAATGTTACGGTTATTACTTACTCCATTACTTGAGGCAGTCCTACAGAAAAATATAGAGGAAGAACAGTGTACTAAATGATTTGAAACTCCAGTGATTCATGAAAAAGTTGGATACAAGGGGAAAAAAAACGCACGTGTTTTTGATACACAAATTGAACGTCACATTTTAACATATGGTTTTATTTGTCTGTTTCTATTTTAATGCTGCATCTAAGATATAACCTCTGAGCAGTTTGATGGCATTTTAAAGTTCACGCAAATCAATATGATCCCTTACAATCTCTCTTTCCATATCCAAGACATTAAACTTGGGCACTGTGACCTTTATGAGCATTTCAAGGGCTTCGGATTGTCCACGCAGTGGAGTGAGAAGCAACATGCCATTTGCCTTTTCATGAAATCAAATGATAATGAAGCCATTTAATATGCTTTCAAAAGATCTGAGTTTCAGGATGGGCATGCATCATTTAAATACCTGCTTAGCTAAGAATTAATTTCCCCTTTGGGTTTTTCAATTGCGTAAGTGATCCCAGCTCCCTGCTCAAGGGAAGGAGTTGTGAGACTCCAGTGCATCCTTCTGTCTTCCCTAGAGTTCCTGGGAATACGTTATTTTGCATGTCAAACATCCATCAATCATAAATCACATTTAAAATAAATATTCAGAAGTATTAAAAAAATAAACAGTGGTTGCACATATTATACCGTTTCAAAGATTACTTACAACATTACTTACATATAACAAAATTGAGATGGCCAAAGTGAAATGTTATGCAAGCAGGAGCACTTGCTAGATCCAACTACAAACACTGCTGTATGGTTTTTATCTTTAGAAAAACAAGCGAAGATGGGGAAAGCTCATGTGGATTCTGGGGAGACAATCATTCTTAATACACTTCATATGTTGTAACTTGGCTGTCCAAATATGAATACTTTCGTTACATAGAAAGGGTGATATCCTGTAATCCGGAAAGTCTGTGGAAGTTTACCCTGGGTGCCCCTGAGTATTCTTTACATATGTAAAAAAAAAAAACTAATCAATAAAAGAGGTACAGCCAGAAATACACCCCACCACCCAGATGTGTGTGAGAGTTTTCAGAAGAAAAAAATCAAATCAGAAAAATGAAGATAACAGATTGTGTCATCAGAATGTCTGATTATTATGTTAGAGACTAGAAATTTTTTTTTTAATCTTCCTATAGTATTAGAAGACTAAAAGTGACCAAGAAAGGGCAAGTGAATTAGCAGACAAATATTTGCACCCTTGCTGCAATGCAAAGGTAAATTTTCCTATGATTTATTTGGGGTTTTTCTTGAACGGCTGCTTATTCATGCACCAGGTATTTCAGATTTTTATTTATTTTCATTTCTATTTTTTTGAGTCAGAGTCTCACTCTGTTGCCCAGGCTGGAGTACAGTGGCATGATCTTGGCTGACTACAACCTTCACCTTCCGGGTTCAAGCAATTCTCCTGCCTCAGCATCCTGAGTAGCTGGTGCCCGCCACCACACCCGGCTAATTTTTTTTTGTATTTTAGCAGATATAAGGTTTCACCATGGCCAGGATGGTCTCTATCTTCTGACCTCATGATCTGCCCACTTCAGCCTCCTGAAGTGCTGGTATTACAGGCATGAGCCCCCGCGCCCAACCCTTATGGTACAGTTCTAATGCCAGGCTTGGCAATGGCTTCAGAAACTTCTGGTTTTGAAAGTGGGTAAGGAATGATGTTCACGAGTGCATGCCTGGCACGACTACATACAGGCATGCCTATGCCAATCAAGAGTCACTTAGCCAACCCAAAACAGCAACTACATTTTCAACAAAGTCATTACTGTGACCAACTATGTTTCAACCAAACAGCTTTTGACCAAGTCACCTGGAACCAACATATGGTAATCATTAAGAAACTGCCTTAAGAAACCATAGTATCATTTAGTAGGATATTCATTATTCTTACTTTTTTCATCTAAAATAACTGGTTTACTATTGATTTACTTAAGATTTTAATGGAACAATTTTCTCCTTTGTAAGACATGTGTAAGCCAACAAATCTCCATTCTCATTTATTTCCCTGGTGGCTAATATTTGTAAGCACTGATGGTTGTGAATCTTACTCTGGGGGTCATCGTCCAGAGACAGCACATGAGAGACTACTCCTTGGCAGCAATATGGTTCATTAAAAACAGTAACGATTGTGGGATCCAACACCCAAAGACCTGGGCATTTATTTTATCCTTAGCTCTTTGAGCATTTTAGGAATACCTGAATGACTATTAATAATTCTACAATGGCATTTATCAAGCAAATCATATCTTCAAGCATTGCATTATACATGATAAACTGAACAATATAACAGAAATTGTCCACCATGGTTACCAAGCATCCTGGAAAGTTTCTGAACTACCCCTATGCCACCTCGCCCTCTCACACTGTAAATTTTCTCTGCAAATCTGCCACTGCTCCCCTACCTTTTTCCCTTCCTCAAAGGATGGATCCATTTGTAAGATTTATACCCTCACCCTTCTGTTCATGGCTCCCTTCTAAGCTGCAAATGTGGGCACTTTAATTGCCTTCATTTTTCTTGCCTATATTTTCTAAGTTTTTAATAATTATTACATAATTACTTTGAGAATGAGAAAATGTTATGTTTTCAAAGTAATAGAAAAAAAAGGCTGGGCATGGTGGCTCATGATTGGAATCCCAGCATTTTGTGAAGCCAAGGTGGATGGATCACCAGAGCTCAGGAGTTCAAGACCAGCCTGGGCAACATGGCGAAACCCTGTCTCTACCAGAAATACTAAAATTAGTTGGGTGTGGTGGTGCATGCCTGTAGTCCCAGCTACTCAGGAGGCCGAGGCAGGAGAATCACTTGAGTCCAGGAGGCAGATGTTGCAGTGAGCCAATATTGCGTCATTGCCTTCTAGCCTGGGTGGCGGAGAGAGACTGCCTCAAAAAAAGTCTGTCTATTCCACTGCTAAGGTGGAACAGAAAAGTATTCTTGGTGTAGCCAAAGGTCTGTGGCAAATAATTTGCAGGCATATTTTAAAATATTGGCTTCTATTAATTTTTCCCTCTGGTAGGAGCCTCAAATTACCTACAATAGCTCTGTTTTCAGGTCACTAGTGTGATAGAGATGTTTTCCCATATCTACTTTCCCTTTTTTCTGTGGTAACCAAAATCCAAATTACGGCTGGGCACATAACCACCCGGAATTAAAGTAGCATTTCTCAGCCTCTCATCCCACCAGGTATGGTCTTATGGATTAGACTGGCCAACAGGATGTGAGCGACAGGTGTGTGCAACTTCCAGGCAGTACCCTTAAACAAAAGGGACACATGCCCTCCCTCCTTTCCCTTCTCCTTCCCATGAGTGGGAATGTGACTGTGGAGGTGATGAGCCATCTTGGACAATGTGAGGTCAATGCCTTAGCGATGTGGATCAATACACAAAGAACCCATGTCCCTGACACCACTCGGTTGTGCTTAAGAGAAAAACATTTCCATCTTATTTAAGCAGTTTTTGGTTTCAATTACAGAAGACTGATACACATTCAAAGCCAAAATGTTGGAAGGAAATGGACCCATGGAAGAAAGACCTCTGAAATGCAAAGTCGGTACCTGCTAAAGAGGCCCAGAGAAGATGTGGCCTTTATTTTGCCCCAGTAACAACTGTGCATGGAGCTTTTGTTATAGAGTGCTGATCCTTGAAGTGTAAATGTCTAGAATCTTCCCTGTAAATTATCCAATGTGGAAGGAGGCTCTGCTTCAACAGGGCTGTGATCTTTCTCTCCAGCATACTGTGGGCAGTTCAACTGGCAGTCAGCTCCCTCCTGCTGCAGTTCACTGCGTAAATGTGTAATTTCCAGAGAGAGAGAGAGATCAGTACAGGAATCTGTAAACACAATTTCCTAATTCAAAGTTTTGTCCGCAGGTCAGCCACTTGGGAATTAAACAGGAAAGTCTTAAAGGAGAGAGTTTCCCTTGCAATGACTTTGAGAAGACACAGAGGGAACTGATCTGAGATAGTGTTTCTGAGGTTAATTAATCATGATGCGACAGATCCCATTCCTTACATGCATAAAATCAAGGACAATGAAATACAATGGACATTAATTCAGGCCTAAGTCACTGGAGGGAGAAATTCATATAACACCAAAGGTAGGATATCTACTTTAAATCATTTACAGATGAGAGGAGGAACTTTCTATTTGTTTTAAATTCTGAACTTCAAAGTGATTCAGTATCACATAAAAATTTCTGTTCAAATCTGTTAGAAACTGGAAATATTAAGTTTGACTTAAAATAGGCCTTACTATATACCAGGATAAGCACTTTTTTTCTTTTTCTCTCTTTTTAACAGGTGAGTCGCTGGAGCACTGAACACTTCACTTTTTAAAATTAGTAGCTTCACCAGGACATGAATGAGCCCAGGCTGCTGGGCTCAGAGCCCACCTCTTCCTTGAACTGCGTGCTACAGGAGACACAGATTAGTAAGATTTACATTTGGTCCTCAAAGACAAGCAATGTAGGGGAAATAAATATGCCTCATGATATGGTTTGGCTGTGTCCCCACCCAAATCTCATCTTGAATTGTATCACCCATAATTCCCACATCATGGGAGGGACCCGGTGGGAGGTAATTGAATCATGGGGGCAGGTCTTGCCCATGCTGTTCTCATGATAGTGAATAAATTCCATGAGATCTGATGATTAAAAAAACAAAAACAAAAACCAAGAGTTTCCCTGCACAAGCTCTCTCTTTGCCTGCCGCCATCCATGTAAGATGTGACTTGTTCCTCCTTGGCTTCTACCCTGATTGTGAGGCCTCCCCAGCCATGTGGAACTGTACGTCCATTAAACCTCTTTTTCTTCCCAGTCTCAGGAAGCAGCATGAAAATGGCCTAACTAACACACCTGGCCGGGGACACACGAGACAGAGCAATCCAAGCTTCGTAACAGAAGTGTAATGTGTTCTCTCAGTACAGAGGATAAACTCAATTTCAGGAGCCAGGGAATTACCTAGCTTGGAGTTGCCTCTGCCCCAGAAAAATATACAGAAAGCACACCCATCCTCACTCACTACCAGCCCTGCCCCTCCATCGTGGCCCAAATTCACTTTCTCTGTTGTGGAAGCTCAGCTTTCCTCTGGGCAATACTTTTCTCCATCCTTGGTTCAGACAGTCCTTAGACAACCTTTAGGCTGTCTCTCCCAAACCTAAACCTAATTTAATCTGTAGGACATAGAGGCTAGAAAGAAAAGACTACAGATAGAGTGGTTAAAAAGGCTACTAAAATATTTCAGTCTAGAGATTATAACAGCATCTAAAACAGGATGGGGAGTTGAAAACTGAGGACAGTTTTTTTACTTAAGGTGTACACTCTATCTGGCATTGCTCCCCATTATCCCTTCCCATCCTCTTCACCCCCCACTGTCCCTCCCTTACACCCCCGCAACTGCCCCCAGTGTGTAATGCTCCTCTCCTTGAGTCCATGTGTTCTCATTGTTCAACACCCACCTATGAGTGAGAACATGAAGTGTTTGGTTTTCTGTTCTTGTGTCAGTTTGCTGAGAATGATGGTTTCCAGATTCATCCAAGTCCCTACAAAGGACACGAACACATTGTCTTTTATGGCTGCATAGTATTCCATGGTGTATATGTACCATATTTTCTTTGTTCAGTCTATCATTGATGGGCATTTGGGTTGGTTCCAGGTCTTTGCTATTGTACACAGGGCTGCAGTGAACATACGTGTGCATGTTTCTTTATAGTACAACAATTTATAGTTCTTTGTGTATATACCTAGGACAATCTTAAGCAAAAAGAACAAAGCCAGAGGCATCACACTGCTGGACTTCAAACTGTACTACAAGGCTACAGTAATCAAAACAGCATGGTACTGGTACCAAAACAGAGACATAGACCAATGGAACAGAACAGAGGCCCCAGAAGCAACACCACACATCTACAACCATCTGATCTTTGACAAACCTGACAAAAACAAGCAATGGGGAAAGGACTCCATGTTTAATAAACAGTGTTGGGAAAACTGGCTAGCAGTGTGCAGAAAGCAGAAACTGGACTCCTTCCTGACACCTTACACTAAAATTAACTCCAGATGGAATAAAGATTTAAACATAAAACCTAACACCATAAAAACACTAGAAGAAAACGTAGGCAAAACCATCCAGGACATAGGCATAGGCACGGACTTTAGATTTTTTTTTTTTATGTTGGGGTCAAAATCTCTAAAACATTCTGACACATTGGATATAAAGAATAAGAAGATCATAGAAGTCCACGACTAG
>CAUYLG010040583.1:0-61247 GCA_963573385.1 Cacajao melanocephalus
CATTTGACCAAGCAATCTCATTTCTGGGTATATATCCAAAGGATTATAAATCATTCTATTATAAAGACACATGTGCATGTATGTTCATTGCAGCACTGTTTACAATAGCAAAGACCTGGAACCAACCCAAATGCCCATCAATGATAGACTGGACAAGGAAAATGTGGCACATATACACCATGGAATACTACACAATCATAAAAAAGGATGAGTTTGTGTCCTTTGTAGGCACATGGATGAATCTGGAAACCATCATTCTCAGCAAACTAACACGAGAACAGAAAATCAAATACCGCATGTTCTCACTCATAGGCAGGTGTTGAACAATGAGAACACATGGACACAGGGAGGGAAGCATCACACACTGGGGTCTTTTGAGGGAGAATGGGGAGGGACAGCAGGAGGTAGGGAGGTTGAGGAGGGATAACATGGGGAGAAATGCCAGATATAGGTGAAGGGGGGATGGAGGCAGCAAACCACCTTGCCACGTATGTACCTATGCAACAATCCTGCATGTTCTGCACATGTACACCAGAACCTAAAGTGCAATAATATATGAGGTATGTTTTAGTAAAAAGGAAAGAAAGCAAAATAGTCAAATAGACAATGATTCTTAATGATGCTAACACAAGGAAAGGAATATGTCCAAGAACAGGTGAAGCCCTACTGCACAGACAAGTTGATAAGGGCACAAGTCAGGTGAGAATCAAATATTAGAGTGATGATTTTAAACCAACAAGACTAAATACTTGAAAGGAAACTATACTGTTCTAAAAAAACTACCAAAAAATAAATAGGGAGTCAGACTGATTTATTAATTATTAATGAAGCCTGCTACCCAGAGTGAGATGGTGTGGTCACATGGAGTTATCAGTAGTTACTCCAAAATAATATCTTAACAATTTGAAGCTCTTTTCTAAAGCACTTGCTAGTAATTTGGAACATAATTACACTCTGATACTACAGGTATATCTAGGAACATTCATTATTTATGATTCATTTTATGTGTAGTTCTCTGAATTACCATATAATTGTTTCTCAGGAAACTTATGCTGGATATATGACAATATCCATGAACATTTTACATCAAAATATGTCATTATGTCAGTCCCTGTGACCAACAAACATTAATTGAGTACTTATTATAAGCTAAAGTTTCCAAGAGGAAAAAACCATATACTTCCTAAAATTAATAAGCTCAAGGTCTAATAGGAAGGACCAATGATCACTCAGTGAATTTTAACAATTAAAGATTTATAATATAACTTTTATTTCTTTGCTGATTAAATAGATTTTTGTTATCATCCAATTAGAATTACACAAAAGAATGCATTGTTATTTAAACTGTTTATGCATGCATGCAAATCATAACACATATTTCAGAAGAGGAATTATATTCCATTTAATTGATTATTTTAGAAGACCACTGTTTTGCACACATATAACAAATTTTGATTTAATATCTCACTGCAAATAGTTTCTAAATGAAATTACAGGAATCATTAGGCACAGAATCCATGATCGACATCTTCATAATTATTTACTCTCACTTCTATTTGGTCTATTTTTCCTGTTTATTTCACCGCAAATAGTTTGTAAATGATTGATGACAACTCTAAGTTTTTGAGTGACAATTTGTGATAATCATTTATAAGGTGTATGCACTTATTTAATTAGGCCTAATAATTTCCCTGAATATATTATACTATCTACAAAAAAAGATGATGTGTATAAGTATCCCTAAGTTTCCAAAGGCTTTTAAAAGCACATGTATTTGGTTAATAATTTTCCTGTTACCCAAAGAATTATAAATTGTTCTATTATAAAGACACATGCACACGTATGTTCATTGTGGCACTGTTTACAATAGCAAAGATCTGGAACCAACCCAAATGTCCAACAATAGACTGGATTTAAAAAACATGGCACATATACACCATGGTACACTACGCAGCCATAAAAAACGATGAGTTTGTGTCCTTCATAAGGACATGGATAAATCTGGAAACCATCATTCTCAGCAAACTGACACAAGAACAGAAAATCAAACACCACATGGTATTACTCATAGGCGGGTGTTGAACAATTAGAACACATGGACACGGGGAGGGGAGCATCACACACTGCGGTCAGTTGTGGGGGACTAGGGGAGGGACAGCGAGGGGTAGGGAAGGTGGGGAGGGATAACTTGGGGAGAAATACCAGATATAGGTGATGAGGGGAGGAAGGTAGCAAACCACCTTGCCATGTATGTACCTATGCAACAATCATGCATGATCTGCACATGTACCCAGAACTTAAAGTACAGTAATAAATAAATAAATAAATAAATAAATAAAAATAATTTTCCTGTTACCTAGTTCAGTTAATTCATTAACATATATCTAGCCAATATAGCCAGAGATTGTAGAGTTTATTTTTGCTGTCCTGTATCCTATAAATTTAACCAGCCAACATATATTCTATCAACACTTTGAAGCCTTTCAAATTCTTCTATTTCCTTCAGATTCCTATTTCTTTTGTTATTGTCTATTGCAAAAGCTTCTTTCTACCTCTGGTTTTTACCTGCTGAACATCACCCCTTGCAAATTCACTATGCTAACTCTCTGCATTAAAAGTGCATAAAATAAACTTGATGCTTTCATGTGGCATATATGTCCATACTCTTCATAATGATATTCTGGGTTCTTCCTGGACATTGACAGTTTTATTCCAAATTTTTTACAAATCTCTTTACCTTATAATCTCTTTACTTCACTTACTCCTCATATATGCCATGAATGATGCTGTATTGGTAGGACTGGCTAGAACATATTGTGGTAACAAGCAACCTCTTAATCTCAGTGATATAAAACAATAAAGTTTTATTTCATAATTATCAAAACTTGTCTAAGGATTCTGCTTTATGTTCTCCTCAGTCAAGGACACAGGCAAACAGTACCTCAAGAAAACGTATGAAGAAAATGAACATAGAACATTTTGTTCTGACTCTTGTATGCTTCCATTCAGATATGATACATATTCTGCTCAAATTTTATTGGCAAAGCAAGGCATATGCAAAGTCACATGACTCTGCTTATTCTTTTGTTGTTCTACACCCCTCTGTCCCAATTTTACCTTTTTTTTTTTGTATAGTAAAATTCTTTTTAATCCTTCCTGGCTGAGTCTCCTTTACATTCCTAATGATATTGTGTTACTGTGCTACATGAGCATTTGTCTCACTATATTGCGATAATATGTCAATAATAGTAACAGTAATAACACTAAAACCACAGCTCTTTTATTACCTTCTATGTGCCAAGCTGTGCTAGGTACTTTACAAATATCTTATTCAAGCCAGAAAACAACCTTGCTATGTAGGTAATATATCATTTTAGCAGAGAAGCAAGCATTGGGCTATGGAGGCTAAGAGACTTGACCTTGTCTACACAGCTGGTAAATGGACTGTTTAAGACTTGAACCCTAGTCTCTCTGGCTACAAAGACGTGTTGCTATTCAACATTTTACAACCTCTAAGTTGCTTAATTGCACTCTAAGTTGTTAAATTAAATTTGGCCTGAGGCTGTCTCTTTGGATCCCTGCTTAACAAACTGCGACTTAGTATACAAACAAATCAAAACCTAATTTAAGAGCTTTTTTTTTGCCCTAATGTCTAGCCACGTCCCAGGCAATCACAAGCAGCCTAGTTTCAGCCAATCACAAGCTGCCAACTATTAATAGATCGTGTTCAAGTAAGGTAAATACCTAGCTATAATCGATCAAGCTAGTTCTCTACTTCCCTGTTCTGTCTATAAACCCTCACCGCCTGCATTGCAGAGAGGAGCTCTTTGAATCTCTTCTGGTTCTGAGTGCTGCCCAATTCATGAATCATTCTTTGTGTACATAAACTCTGTTAAATTTATTTTGTCTAAACTCGTTTAACAGAGTTAAGTTCACAGCCATCTTTATACTCCTTCCACATATGAAGTGCTCAGTAAATAATTGGCAAGTTATTTATTATTGTTACTACATTATCTAGTCACTCCCTAGTCCTCTGTTTTTCCTGGAGGGATTGGTAATATTAGCACTGTGTTTTTCCTCTTCTATGTTTAGACAGTTCTTTAAACAAATTATGTGGTTCGCCTATGGGGAAAGACTCTAGGAAGCACAAATTTATATTAACTGCAGAAATCTTGCTAGGTTTTGCTTCCCATTAAGCTATCAAAAAAACCAATGGAAGAACAAGTAAGGCCACTGAATCTGGATTTCACTTGGATCATTTTGAATGTGCAAAGACACAATGGTAATTCAAAATGGATGCTGAAACCTCCATGGAGAGCCATTTTAAAGTTGAATGCATGGTATAATTCTGCCTCTACGAGTCATGTTGGCTGCAATATTTGAAATATGTCAAGTTTCACTGTATTTTAGCAGCCCATTTACATGTTATGAACTCTGACTACATTAATTATAGCTGCCACTTTCCATAAATAAACATAGGTAGCTAATAAAACTAGTATTCAATATTGCTTTGTACTTCTCCAGGCATAGCCTGTCAGTAAATCAGTTAGAGTCTTTGATAGTCATTTTACACAGAGCTCAGTTAGTACCAATATAATTGGTATGAAAGAAATGAAATTACATCATAATTCCAGAAGCAATACAGCTACCATATGCTTGCATTATGATATAACTGTTGGTTTTGTTTGCAGATTACACATACTCCAGGCATCCTTCAGAGTCATTTCAGTTTATTTAGAGAAACTTCTACATGCAACCCATTGTAACGGTACTCACTAAAACATCTAGAGAAAAAATAATTGCTTAATTACAAAGTATAACTATGTTTATTCTTGCAGCTAATAATCAGGAAAAGCAAAGTTCCTTAAGTTTTTGCAATTAAATTATGGGTAGACAAAAAAAAAATCTCATCGTTAAATCTAGCACAACTGACCAAAGCAGAAAATATTTTTCCCCTGTGGTGGCCATTTGTATGATGACAGAAATCAATTTTAAAATTATAGTAACTCAAAATATCATGAGAATGCTCTTTGGATTTTTTTCTCTTTATAATGTCAGCCTTTATGTAGAAAGTGTCAGAACAAGATTGAATATGAAGACTGAAATAAAATTAAAATAACTGGAATTAAGTGATGATCATCAATGACAATGAATAATTCTGTGGATTAAAATTCAAATAAGAAGATTGTTCTTGCTCCTTGAATCTTTATAGTTACTATACCTTTGCATCATAACGAATTTTGTGGCATAAAAGGGGAGTAAGATTTTTCTGATAAGTTAGTCAATCTTAAATTGTTTAAGATTATTATTTTCAAAAATTCAGAATCCATAGCCATAGACTTAAAATGCATTAAGCGGGATTTGTTAAATATTCAATAATTTGGAAGAAAGTTTGTGCCTTATTACTTCACATTTAGCTCTGTAGGAGTCATTTTTCATGGACTCAGAGTTAAACATAGACTGTCTTCTAGTGTGATTACAGAGGCATACCTCCTAGGCTAAACTGAAATACTCAAAAGTGTTTGAAATGATTTTACCAGGGGACCAAATCTTTAAATGCACTAATAGAGATAAGGCTTAAAATTTAAATATTCATGGCTGAGAATATTTTAGATAGGACTAGTAATAAGGTGACGATGTCTCTTAGCGTTTTTCCCCCAAGAGTATGTTTGTATAGTTAAAGAGTGCAGCAGTGGATTCAAGAATGATACCAGAAGCACCATGGACCCTCTTCAACTCTGCTGTGATATGTTATATACTAATCCTGGTTGGAGGCTGGATAATGAAAATATGGAGCCCTGTGTAACATAACACTATGGAAGTAGAAAGGAATATGGACATTGAAATCTAAAAATAAATATGCACCTTAAAAATGTATCTACTTCCTTGGCTTCAACTATCACCTCTATTTTGGTCACTAGCAAATTAGAGTGACCTCCCAGATAATCAGGTATAACTAATCATCTCTTACCACTATTCTACTTCTACTGGACATATGTACTATCATCTCAAACTCAGTAGATTTTAATAGGCATTTTGATCCTAAAATTATTATGAAGAAAACAATACATTTCCAACCCTTGGAAAACCACCTTAATTCCAAGAGGAAAAGATCCACACCTTTCATTTAAATTCAGAATTCTCTTCACTAAGCTGTGAACCTTGATGATAGTTTTGTCTCCACTCACGCCTCATTTGCTCATAAGTATGGATACAAATTCTTACTTTTCTTTCTTTAAAATTTTATATTTCATTCTTTCTCCATATTCACTTCCATCATGTTTCCCTGTCTTTATCACCTCACTTCGAAATCAGCTGGCAGCTTCCTGTCTGTTCTTATCTTAGGTATCCTGAGGTCATGTGTCATTAAAGTTGTAACTTAGGCAAACTGTCTTAAAACATTTTTTTTGTCAGATTGACAACTTGTTCAGGAAAGTGTAGTGGCCTTATATTTTCCATATTTCTCACACACATATTATTTTTTTATTGTTTCCCAATATATAGAATTACATTCTTACTATGTGCTATAATGTGCTATAAATGTAATATATTTGTAAATATAATTAATTTTCAATTTATTTGACTATAAATATAACTTTTTCTCACCAAGTTATCTATCAAAATTCCCCAATTCCTCCAAGTCCAGTTTACGTCTTTCTTCCATGATATTCTAGCCCATTTAGATTTTTCTTTTGTAGTTCTACTTTATTTGTAGACAGTACTACTATTGTAAGCTAGCCCCCCCTTTCTTTTTTTTTTTTTTTTTTTTGAGATAGAATTTCTCTCTTTGTTGCCCAAGCTGGATTGCAGTGGTGCAATCTCAGCTCACTGCAACCTCCACCTCCCGGGTTCAAGCGATTCTCCTGTCTCAGCCGCTGAGTAGCTGAGATTACAGGCACCCGCCACCATGCCCAGCTGATATTTGTATTTTTAGTAGAGCTGGGGTTTCACCATGTTGACCAGGCTGTCTTGAATTCCTGACCTCAGCCGATCTGGCTGCCTTGGCCTCCAAAAGTGCTGGAATTACAGGCATGAACCACCATGCCCAGCCAACCTGGCTTTTTCTCTAAGGGCTTCCAATGCCACAGTTTCCTTTTGTTATTCTAGAATACAACAGTGATGTCTATATTATTTTTGTGTAACTTCCAGTACATAGTCAATGATGGCTATGTATCAGGTGCTCATATTCACTACCTTATATATCAATTTTCATTGGGTTTAGGGCTAAGTTATCAGTCTAGATTGAAGTAAATTGTTAAGTAGATTAATATATTGTTTTTACTTCTATATCAGTGTTCAATTCAAACAGGCTGACAGGTCTTGTCGTTTAATTAAAATTTATATGTTTACTTCCCCTCTTCTTCTCCACAAAACAGTGAGTTGTATCAGATGACCACTAAATTTTATTTTATTCCTGAGATTTTATGATTCTTAAACCAGTGAATCACATGAGAAAGCAAAACAGCCTGTATAATATGATCCATATAGGAAAAATTCTAAAACAGGTTGCTGGCAAATTTTCCAAACACACACACACACACACACACACTTATATATATTCACCCTGTTATATAAATATATATATGTATGTATATATAATATACATCATGTATATGCATTATATATACATGAATAAATGTATACATCTGAAATAAAAATAAAAGGATATTTTGGCACGATTGCTAACAAGAACGATTACAATAAGCTAGATTTATGAAGCTTTGTGAGCATTGGCCTAGTTATCAAAAACTGAAGAAAAAAAGTTACTGCAAGCATTTAAACCTATGAATCAAAAATTAAAGTTAAAACATAATTGCCGTTATTGCATGTTTGTGCCTTTTCAGAACTGTGTATGCTATAATCAATGCTATTGCTTTAGAAGTTAAGGGAAGTATATTTGAGTAGGGGTTCAGTTCACGATTAAAGCATGTAAATGACAAGGCATGTAATTTATGAAAGTTCTGGGCTACTCTAATCTAGTGTGAACTGTGGGAACATTTTCCCAGGAATCTTACAGAGGGTAGGGATAACTAGCAAGATCCCAGTGAAAGCTTTTATGACCCAATCCTAAAGGAAGCCTGTGTTTGAATATTTATATCTGGAAGCTGACTTCATTGTGGGAAGTGGGAGCAGGCTGAATAACCATGCCAGAATGCTTCACTAAGGTCAGGGGTTTTAGGAAACCTGACCCTGCCTGGCTGGCCTCATCCTGTATCTGTAAAATTAAGCTGGATAATGGAGATTCGTGGACAATATAATGCCAGAGGATGGACTATCAGTCTGGTCCTTTTCTTCTTAATGTCTCTTTCTCCCTATTTACACTATGAGCCATGACTTGCCTTTTTTCCGCCTACTAGCCATGTTACCCTGACTCATCCTTTTCCTTTCCTACAGGGGAAAAGATGTGTGTAACGTTATCCATATAAATCTTAAATCTGTGAGGGAAAGTTAAAATCTTTCAAAGTAATGGCCATTTTCCTATGTAAAATTGATTCAAATTCTTTCGCAGTCAAAAGAAGGTGAAAGCAAACCACATCCTTATAAATCTCCATCATGTACATGACTCCTAAAAGTGCTGTTGGGATAATTAACGTAGGAAATCCATGGGAGCAGCTTTAGAGATGGAAATTCAATGACAAAATTACTATTTGGTGATCAAAGCACTTAAAACCCCCAAAATGATTGAATAAAATTGTCTACACAGCACTTTAACCGAGAACAATGTTACAGATAATGTGTTATTAATTTTTAAGGTCCTGTGGTATTTTTTACAATACGATTCTTTGTGTTACTTTCAAGAAGGAATGATCTCATACCAAATTCTGAACCAGAATGTCTCTAGGGCAGTTTGGTTAAAATAAGCAACTATTTCAGAGAGGAACGGATCCATGCATATGGATGTGGGATTACTTTCTTTGCAGCTGGATTTATCTTTTCCCAGTGATAGGTGTTAGGGAGATTCTCTGTTAACTAGTTTGTAGGCTAGGCATGAGACACAGGCAGGTTCTGACTGATACATTTACAGTGTAATTACATACACAGCTAATGAAAAGGCCACCAATAGAGGAATCACTGTATTCTATAGCAAATGAATCCTTAGAAAGGACACAAAGAACCACAGGGTTTTTTTTTTTTTTAAGATGAAACCTGAAACTAAAGAATGTAAAATGTTCAACCAACATATAGAATGCCTAGCTACTTCTAGTACCATCTCTCCTTTTCTACCTATTACAAATTGTTGGGGATTACTTTCAAATTCATAGAGCCATAGGAGCTTCCAACAGAATTTCAGTTGAAGAAGTTCTAAAATGAAGGCAACTTCATTAGAGTAGATGGAGGTTACTTGTCATAAGTGCTTAGTGTGTTGTTTATGACCATTAGTAATGTCTGCTGATTTGAAAAGCATGTTAAGAGGCTTTGTGCAGAAACAGCCATGTGGTAATGAACTAGAGTAGGTATTATTGCATTCTGATATTAAATTATACTTTACAGTGTATCTGTAGGGTTGCATCTAAGCCAACAATATAACATTTGCTAAGCAAAAGTGCTTTAATCTCTTTTCTAGGCAAGTAAATGGCAAAGCAAGTGCACATTATTCTCAACAGGGAAATTCAAGTACATTTTGCTGCTGCCGACAGAGATTAAATAAAGAAAATCCAATTTAGTATATCAATGTTCCAGCACTAACCTGTAGTGAAAACAGAATTCTGAAATGAGATATTTGTCACTGTCTTCAGGAATATGGACTTGCACTATTTAAGGTGGTCAAATATCATGTCCTCTTTCATTTCTTAGAAAAGTTGTTTGCACTCAATTATTTATCAAACAACTGCACTTTAACCCATGGACAATAGATGTGGAAAGAAAGATGCTTTTACCTTTCAGGACTGAAATATCTTTGAGCATTCACTAGGTATCAGGCACAAGAATAAGTAGTACTTAACAGATATCTAATTACAATCTCTAAGCAGCCATATAGAAAATGTTATCTTGTTAGAACTTTACAGAAGAGTAAAGTAAAATTCTGAAAATTTCAACAGATAACCCAGCATTGCATGGCTAGTAAACTGTACAGCCAAGATACAAACTTCTGTTCACTTTGCTTCAAAGCTATCAACACCTTTATCTCCATGCTACACTTAATTGTGCCATGAACTTTTGTTCCTCTCATCTAGCAATTTTTATATATTAAATGTTATGATTAATAATATTGCAAGAAAAAATGGAAAATAATTCTCTTCTGTGAATTAAAATAAAATGTGGTATTTTTTTTTCCAGGAGAGTGGATTAGAGGCTTTTAGCATGCCTCAGGCACTTGGAAATAATAAAGTAGTGCATACAGATAAACTCGGTGATGGAAAATGGGAATATACTGGAATAGCTAAAGACACACTAGGCCCTGGGGAAGAGAAGGTGGGCAAATAGCCCCCATGTCAGTATCTGGCTGATAAAAGTGAGTGAAGCACCAGTACATGAGAGGGGCAGAGTCTCCCACTTTTCCACTAGAGATCCATGCCACCCAGGCCAAGGGAGAGCATCTTGCATCACCCAATCCCTGAAGCTAACCTGGGGGAGGCTTAGAGATATTGACAGGGAAAAGCACTGGGTAAAGATGCACATTTTCCCAGATCTGGGACCAAAAGGAGGGAGCTGTTTTTAATCTAGGCTCATACAATGTCATCATTCTTTGGTGACTCAGCAGCCACTCAGGCATTTTAATCTCAGGTCATAGATTGTATTGCTTTGTCTGTAGTAGGGGAAGTGAGTGTGCCAAATGCCTTGGAGTATACCCTCCACCACCAGAATTGAGTGGCAAGTGTGAAAAGCAACCCAGCAGTAGGTGCTGGAATTGGGCTTTCCCCCAACACAGGTCTGGAGTGGGAAGATAGTCGTTGCAGCCATAGTTTCTCCAGGGCAGTGAGACTTGCAGCTGGGGCCAGCATGGCAAGCTGAAACCAGTGGTTTTAGGCTTTTTGAGATGGAGTCCTGCTCTGTCGCCAGGATGGAGTGCAATGGCACGATCTCAGCTCACTGCCATCTTTGCCTTCTGTGTTCAAGCATTCTCCTGTCTCAGCCTCCCGAGTAGCTGGAATTACAAGCACATGCCACCACACCCTGCTAACTTTTGTATTTATAGTAGAGGCGGGGGTTTCACCACATTGGCCAGGATTGTCTTGATCTCCTTACCTTGTGATCCACCAGCCTGGACCTCCCGAAGTGCTGGGATTACAGGCATGAGCCACCGTGCCCAGCCCCTGGAACCAGTCTTTGTGGGTGCCATTGCTGGGTGCCCCAGCCTGCTTCCCAAGATCACCGTGCAGTGGAACCCTCTCCACTCTGCCTGCAGGCAGATCTTCAGGCATTCAGAGCACCTGCTCACCTGGATTAGCAGCCTGAGCCACCCTGCCCTTCCTAAGCAGAGAACTTGGTGCAGCATTACTCCCTTCACTCCACATCTGGGCACATCTTGAGATACTCAGCATACACACTCACCTGGATTAGCTGCCAGGGCTACCTCCTGCCTTTTTTATACAAAAATCTTATTCTACCACCAGTTACTCTGCTCCCAGTCAGGGGCCATATTTCCAAACAATTGGAGCTCCTGCTTGCCTAATTAGTAGCCTGAGCTCCCCCTCCCTTCCTCTGTAAAGACACTGTGGCAGCGGCAGTTTCTCTACTCCTCATAAGGGCATACTCCAAGGCATTTGGCACACTCATTTACTTGGATAGAAGCCTGGGCTGACCCTCTCTTCCTGTGCAGAGATCATGGTGCAGCAGCATACTCTCTTCTCCATTCCCAGACACATCTCCAGGACTTTGGTGCACCTGGCCCCCGGCATTGGAGTTTGAACCACCATCCCCTTCACATGCAAAGACCTTGGCAGGGCAGCCCTCCCTTCACTCCACATCCAGGCATAACTCCAGGCACTTGGCACACCCACTCCAATGGTTATGAGTTTGAGCCAACCTTTCCTTTACATGCAAACCCTTGTGGTGATGGTTTCGCTGCTCCTTCCCTGGGTATATCACCCAGCATGAGGCACACCTGCTTCTCCAGAATAAGAGCCTAAGCTCCCATCCTTTGCAAAGACATTGTTGCAACTGCACTGTAGTTTCTCCTATTCTTGCCGGGGAATATTTCCAAGCATTTGATATACCTATTTGGATTTGAAGCCTGAGCCATCCCGCTTCAGGTGCAGAGATCCTAATGCAGTGGCACTCGCTCCTCCCAATGTTCAGATATATTTTCAGGCATTTTGAGCACCCACTCACTCTTCTAGATTAGGAATTTAGGCCACCCACCCACCCACGCAGAGAACTTAGGGCAGAGGGGGTTTCTCAACTCCATGCCTAAACACACGTCCGAGTGTTGCCCACTGGACTTCTCTACTCTCTGGAGCTGGTGCTTGTGGCTGCCATTAGGGACATTTAGTAAGCATGCCTAGTCTTTCCCCACCCATGTTGGTCCTTCCTCTGGGGCTCAACAGGGAGCTCAGACCATGATGCAGTCCATGGATCAGCCCACTGTCTGAGGTAACAGAGTTTCTCCCATTAAAGAAAGGATCAAGTATATGCCCATCCATGTGGACCACAGCCAACTTTTACCCATAAGAGCTACCTATGGACCTGGAAGTTGAATGGTACAATACAATAGGAAGTCTGCAGACACCAGCACATAGGACTGGGAAATGAGATAAGCTTCTGAGACAGCTGCAATCCCAGCATCACAGGAGGGATTGCGCCTTCTCCCACACCCTGGGAGCATTCACGAAAGACACCTTACAAAGGATATCTATAATCAAGGAACTTATACAGACTCTTTGCCACTGAAAACACCCAAAACCGGAGATCTAACTCTGGGAGGGGAGAATGCAGCCCATCAAAGGTCCTCTTAAGGCAAAGGAAACATGAGCACAGCACCAGTTATTGGAGGCAGCACCACTAAAGCCCAGAAGTGGACATGAAGAGAGGGTTATGTCTTGCCACCCTCCCCCTTCTCAGTGCACTGTTGCAGACTTATGAGTGGCTCTTCCCAAGAAGGTGTGGGATCCTGGTCTGAAAGACACCACTTCTCAAGCTTTTATAGTGGCCCACCCACCACTGAAAGTAAAAGTGCTCTGTGAGTGGTGCTTTTCAGCTTTCCCCTGACCTCTGCCCTTGCTGCTTCTGACCAGCTGTTACTCTTCAGCACCACCTACTGGACTGAAGCCTGAATGACACCACAGAACAAAATTACATGGCTACAACAAGCAAGGTCTCACAAAGCCACTACACAACCTATCTGCAACCAAGGAACCCGTACAGAGCCTTGGAGCCCTAAAAGCACCCAGAGAGAAAACAAATCAGTCATACACAATGTACATCACAGTCATACACCCAAGGTAAAAAAAAGAATTAAAAATCAAGATGTCCCATCTAAATAAGAGCAAATTTATGAAAGAAAGAGGAAGAAAGGAAGAAAAGATTAAAAAGCAGGAAGGAAGGAAAGAAGGAGAAAATGAAAGAAAGAAAAAAGAAAGAAAGGAAAAAAGAAAGAAAGAAAGAAGGAAGGAAGGACAGAAAGAAAGAAAGAAAAGAAAGAAGAAAGAAAGAAACCTTGCCCTTATAGGAGGGAGGGAAGGAAAGAAAGGAAGGAAGGAAGGAAAGAAGGAAGGAAAGAAGGAAGGACAGAGAAAGAAGGAAACTGGCTCTTTCAAATAGGAAGAAATCAGTGTAAAAACTCTGGAATATAAAAAGCCAGAGCATTTTGTCACTAAAGGATCCCACTAGCTCCCAAGCAATGGATCTTAATCAGCCTAAAATATCTGAAAAGACAGACATAGAATTCAGAATATAAAAGACAATGAAATTTAATGAGATCTAAGAGAAAGTTGAAATCCAATATAAAGAAGCCTGAACGATCCAAGATTTGAAAGATGACATGGATATATTAAGAAAGACACAAGCAGAACTCCTAGAATTGAAGAATTAACTATGGAAATTTCAAAATACTCTTGGAAGCCTTAACAAGAAATTAGATTAAGCAGAAGCTCAAAGACCAGTTCCTTTAATCAACTCAGTCAGAAAAAAAATAAAGAGAAAATAATTTTTAAAAAGAACAAATACTTCATGAAATATGGGATTACCTAAGTGACTAAATACGTGATTTATTAGCATACCTGAACGAGAAAGTAGGCAACTTGGAAAACATATTTCAGGAAATAATTTAGAAAAATTTACCCAATCTTGCTGGAGACATCAACATGCTGTAATATGGCTTAGCTCTGTGTTTCTACCCAAATCTCACCTCAAATTGTAATCCCCGTGTTTCAAGGGAGATTTCTGGTGGGAGATGATTGGATCATGGGTGCTTTTCCCCTGTGTTGTTCTCATGAGAGTAAGGAGTTCTCACAAGATCTAGTCGTTTGATAAGTATCTAGCATTTCCCCTGAACTCTGTCTCTCTCCTGCCCCCATGTAAGATATGCCTTGCTTCACCTTGGCCTTTCACCATGATTATAAGAAGTTTCCTAAGGGCCTTCCAGCCATGCAGAATTGTCAGTCTATCAAACCTATTTTTTTTTCATAAATTCCTCAGTCCTATTAAGATAAGGTACTATCTTAATAACAGTGTGAGAATGGACAAATACATGCAAATAAAAGTCCAGGGAATTCTGGAAAGATACTGTATGGTATGACCATCCATGTCACATACTTATCAGACTATTCAAGGTCAATGCAAAAGAAAAAAATCTTCCAGGCAGCTAGAGAAAAGGATCATATTACCTATCAAAGGAAACCCATCAGACTAACATTAAACAACTCGGTAGGAAATTTAAAAGCCAGAAAATATTTTGGGGCCCATTTTTAGCATTGTTAAATAAAAGAAATACAACTCACGAATCTCATATCCTGATAATCAAGTTTCATAAAGAAAAGAGAAATGAAATATTTCACAGACAAATAATTGCTAAGGGAATTCATCACCACCAGACTGGCCCTATTAGAGATGCTTCAGGGACTTCTAAACATGAAAACAAAAGAACGATACTTGCTACCACAAAACCATATACAAATATATAACCCACAGACACAACAAAGCAACTACACAATAGATATTAAATAGCAACCAGTTAAGAACACTATGACAAGAATAAAACCTCACATGACAATATTAACCTTGAATGTAAATGGTCTATATGTCCCACAAAAAAACACAGGGTGGCACCCACCTCACATATGTAATAACAATGCCCATTAGTTCAGAGTTAGAGAGTGGAGAATGATCTAACACACAAATGGAAAACCAAAAAGAGCCAAGGTTTTTTTTTTTTTTAAATATTCTTTCATCAGATAAAATAGGCTTTAAACCAACAACAGGTTTAACAGTAAAGAAGGATGAGGAAGGGCATTACTAAATCACAGAGCTTTCAATTCAACAAGAAGATTTAAGTATTCTACATATATATGCTCCCAACATTGTAGCACCTAGATTTATAAAACAACTACTTTTCACCTAAGAAAAGACTTTAACAGTATCAAGATGATACGGAGGGATTTCAATACCACACTGACAGCATTAGACAGATCAATGAATGCAGAAAACTAACAAAGAAATTCTGGACTAAAATGCAATACTTGACCAATTGGATCCAACAGACATGTACAGAATATTCCACTCAATATTCCACGAAATATACATTCTTCTTATCTGCACATGGAACATACTAAAATTGACCACATGCTCAGTCATAAAGAAAGTCTCAATACATTTTAAAAAATTCAAAATCATACAAAGCATCTTCCTGGGCTGCAAGGAAATAAAAATGTAAATCAATAAAAAATGGAACTCTCAAAACAACAAAAATACATGAAAACTAAACAACGTGCTCTTAAATGACTTTTAGGTAAATTATGGAATTAAGCCAGAAATACTCTTTGAAATAAAAAGAAATAGACACACAATGTACCAGAATCTCTGCTATATGGCAAAAGCAGGGTTAAGAGGAAGGTTTACAGCACTAAATGACTCTATCAAGAAGATAGATCTCAAATTAGCAAACTAAACTTGCCCTTACAGGAACTAGAAAAACAAGAACAAACTAAACCCAAAGCTAGCAGAAAAAAGTAAATAACTAAAATCAAAGCAGAACTAAATAAAATTGTGGACACCCCTCCTCCAAAAACTATGCAATGGATTGGTCAAATGAAAAGTTGATTTTTTGAAAGGATAAACAGATTTCTAGACTGCTAGCTAGATTAACAGAAAAAAAAGAGAGAAGATCCAAACAAGCAAAATCAGAAATGACAAAAGTGTCATCACAACTGATCCCACAGAAATACAAAATATCCTCAGAGACTATATGGACATCCCTCTGTACAGGAATTAGAAAATCTAGGGGAAGTGAATAAATTCCTAAAAACACACAAGCCCTCAAGATTGAATTAGAAAGAAGTTGAAATTCTGAACAGACTAATAATGAGTAACAAAATACAATCAGTAACAACAACAACAAAATTACCAACAATATAAAAGTATCAAACAAAGAAGACCTGGTATAATTCTACGGAAACTAATACAAAAAAATTGAGGAGAAGGGACTCCTCTTTAATGCCTTCTATAAAATTAGTATCATCCTGATACCAAAAACAGGCAAAAACATGACAAAAAAAGAAAACTACAGGCCAATATCCCTGATGAACATAGACACAAAAATCTCCAACAAAATACTAACAAATTGAATTCAGCAACATATCAAAAAGTTAATTCACTATGATGAAGCAGATTTTACTTCTGGGATGCAAAGTTGTTTCAACATACATAAATCAATAAATATGGTTCACCAAATAAGCAGAATTAAATATATATATATGTACTTATATTTGCTTAACCATCTCAATAGATACCAAAAAAAGCATTCAATTAAATTCAACATTCCTTTATGATAAAAACGCTCAACAAATGAGGCATAGAAAGAGCATACCTTAAAATAATAAGCGACTTCTCTGGCAAGTCCACATCCAACATCATACTGAATGGGCCAAAGTTGGAAGCATTCCTACTATGAACTGAAACAAGACAAGAATGCCCACTCACCACTTGTATTCATCATAGTACTGGAAGTCCTAGCCACAGCAATGAGTCAAGAGAAAGAAATAAAAGGAATTCGAATAGGAAAAAAAGAACTTACATTATCTGTCTTCACTGAAATGATTCAGTACCTAGAAAATCCTAAAGAGTCCTAGGAAGACTCCTAGACCTTATAAATGACTTCAGCAAAGTTTCAGAATACAAAGCCAATGTATAAAAATCAGTAGCATTTCCATACACCAATAACATTCAAACTGAGAGCTATATAAAGAACACAATCCCATTTACAAGAGCTACACACACACACACACACACACACACACACACAAATTATAACACCCAGGAATTCACCTAACAAAGGAGATGAAAGATCTCTACGAGGAGAACTACAAAACACCGCTGCAAGTAATTATAGATGACGCAAATAAATGAGAAAGCATTCCATGTTCAGAATTTGGAGGAATCAATATCATTACAATGTCCTTACTGCCCAAACCAATCTACAGATTCAATGTTATTTCTATCAAATTACCAACATCAATTCACAGAATTAGAAAAAGCACTATTCTAAAGGTCATATGGAGCCAAAAAAAGAACCTAAACAGCCAAAGCAAGCCTAAGTTGAAAGAACAAAGTTTAACTTCAAACTATACCATAAAGCTGCAGTAACTGAAACAGCAAAGTGTTAGTACAAAAATTGACACACAGACCAATGGGACACAAAAGAGTTCCCTGAAATAAATGCACAAACCTGCAGCCAAGTGATGCTAAACAAAGTCAACCAAACTAAACCATAAGAAAAGGACATTCTATTCAAAATATAGTACTAAAAAATGGACTAACTATATCCAGAAGAACAAAACTGGAACAAACGTGCACATGTACTGCCTGAATCTAAAAATCTAAAATAAAATTTGAAATAAAAAATAATAAAAAACATTAGGTTCATCTTCAGAATGGCAAGATGTTCCCCCAATATTGGGATATACACTTGTGGAGTTGAATGGAGTAGGATATTGGCTGAGAATAGGCCTAATATTTGCTTTCTTATGTGAATTACATATTACATATTCATGTATATAAAACTGTGTTAAGGTAAGCAGAAGTATCACTCTCAAAAAAGGAAGCATTTTCTAATTGATTCTTTAAGAATGTCTCTCTAAACTATGTTTGGTGGCCATTTTAACAAATAAATGATAACAAAACTTGGTGGTTGCTGTTGTTGTTTGAGGCAGGGCTTCCCTCTTTCACCTACGCTGGAGTGCAGTGGTGCAATCTCCAACCTCTACCTCCCAGTCTCACAAAATCCTCCTGCCTTAGTCCCCCTGAGTACCTGGGATTACAGGTGCCCGGCACCATGCCCATCAAAATTTTTGTATTTATTGTGAAGACAGGATTTCAGCTACTCTTTTGTATTTATTATGGAGACAGGGTTTCACCATGTTGCCCAGGCTGGTCTCAAGCTCCTGAGCTCAAGCGATCCTCCCACCTCAGCCTCTCAAAGTGCTGGGATTACAGGCGTGAGCCACCAAGCCCAGCCTCAACATTTATTATTTTGATTCTCCAAGGAGTGCTGCATAAAATGTGCTTTGGCTTTTATAAATAAAGAATTTGATGAATTAATTTTACTAGCATTATGCTCCAAATTAGGCAGGTCAATTAGATGAAGAAGAAAAGAATGGCTAAACTGGCACAAAACAAAGTATAAGCTGGGGTTGGGGAGGTTCTCCAGGGGGAGTACTTATCAGATTGTAAGCTGTGAGCTGTGAGCTGTTTGGCAGAGGGGAAGCGCTTACCACATTGGAGCCATCTGCCTACTCCCTGGTTAGTTCATTCTCACAGTCTTTGAGTGCAGGTCTGTTGGTTGCACTCATCAATCAAACTCACATTCAATGTTTAGTGAAATAAAGTATTTTGTGTGTTTGTTTTTCTTTCTCTCCACCCACTATTATTCACCCCTACGTAAGTGCTAGCTTTAAAATTTCCAATCCAGATTACAATGGCAAAATAGATTTTTTCTATGTTTAGTTCCCACTTTACCCTCTTTTATTTGTGTTGTGTTTTTATTTGTGTCTCCTTGCAAACAAGCTTTATTCTCATTTATCACAAGTTGTCATGGTTTATAGATTTTAATTTAAGATATTAGAATAATACCTTGTAGTAAAACTAATTTAAATGCAAGCAAAAATAGCAACATCAGTCCCAGTCGTTTCCTTCCTTAGAATATCTGCTCCAGAATATTGGGGTCCAGAAGAGGCTATGCTATCTGGAGATGTTTTATCATGCTATATTCAAAAATATAACAAAAAAGGATATAAGGAAGAACAATATGGAATTTCAAGAAGGGCAGTAGAGCTAGAAGAGGTCTGGCTAGGACATAATGCCTTCAAATCTTTTCAGAAATGTGTTCCAGCTTCTTTATGATAGCAGTTATTATCCCTGCACATATGTGAGTATATAGGGCTCAAGAAAAATGTCAGGGTAGGGAAGACCTACAATTATACTACAGAAAAGGACTTATAAAGAGATTCCTTGTAACTATTCCTTGAGGGTTGATTAGTTACTTGCTTATTGCTGAAAACAGAATAGAGCCAACCAGTACTATGATTTTAGTGGTGAAAATGAGATGGCAGTTGGACAGTTCTTAGTAGGGAGAACTGGTACACTAAAAAATAAATGTTTCAGATTTAGTCTACCTCCCTCAATTTCCAGAAGGAGGGAGATCTTGAGGTTTTGTCTTTTTTTTTTTTTTTTGGCTGCTGAAGATTACTGAGATATTTAGCTCTCAAATGAGAATGCTAATCTCATTCATTGTATTTCATTTTAGAGACATTTGAGCAGTTAGATTATCAGACAATAATCATGCTCACATTTACTATCATGCATCTAAAAACCCAGGCATTTGTGTTTTTGGGTTTAGTGTGGATTAGAATGCATAATTGCTAAATATTAATGGATTTCATCAATCATTTTTTAATCCATGCAATTTTTTTCATTTGTAAGTGAATATTTAGGCATTGACCATTTGTTCACAGACACTTTAGTAACAAGTAACTAAGAGGAATAATTTTATGTTATCATCATTATCACTGGCATCATCATATAATTTCATTTAATTATAATAATCATTGATATCACTACACTTTCCTGAGTATTAGGTGAGCAATGCTCTGATAAAGACCAGTTTTTTTTTTTCTTCTAAATTATGAACATTAACCTCACTCACACTTTTGGCCAGGCATCAAATAACGGTGAAAAACTGTTATAAAGAAAGAAAACTAGTACTACTATAGAAGTATCATATGCTGGTAGAAGGAAGGTGCAAATACACATTCACACCCACATTCACATACGAGAGATTATACTCAAAATAATTGAACAAAAATATATATAAGAAACATGGTTTCCTTATTATTTATTGCCTTACTCAATTGTAGTCAACAAACTTTCAATAAGACCTTACTCAGTACCATAATCCATTCTAGTATTCAGGGCTAGAAAGAGTACTCAAAGTTCTTTATAGACCTTAAAATATAATGCTCACTTAAAGAATTTGAAACTTGATTTACAACTCAGGAATTGCAGACATTACCAATTATTATAATTGTTCATTGATTTATTGAACTGGTGATCATATGAAAGGAAACAGAATTATTTATTGAAGAAATTGAACAATTTTTTCATTCTATTATATACATAGCAGTGTACAAAGAATATACATTGGCTACTGTCTTAGCTATTTCTCATAAAAGAATTGATAGCTAGCACTATGCAGCATTGCAATAGTCCTAATCTAACAGGGTATAGGTACATGTGTGTGTGTGCCTGTGTGTGTGTGTGTGTCAGAGAGAGAGAGAGAGAGAGAGAGATCAACATGTCATATCAGCAGCATTGCATTCCTTCTGGATGCTCTAGAGGAGAATACATTTCTTTTACTTTCCTAGCTTACAATGGCAACCTGCAGCCCATGGATCATGGTCACTTCCCCCATCTTCAAAACCAATTGTAGAGTCCTCAGATTTCTGTTTCTGTCTCCAGTTCTGCTTTTATTACTACATCTTCACATCCTCTTCTCTAACTCTTACCCTTTCTTCTCTCTGTTATGAGGACTCTTGTGATTGCATTGAGCTAACCTGGATAATCCAGGACAACCTCTCCATCTCAATATCCTTAATTTAACCACATCTGCAAAGTCTACTTTGCCATGCATAGCAACATATTCACAGGTTTTAGGAATTAGGATGTGAACATCTTTAGGGACCACAGTTCTGCCCACTATAATCACTACTAATCTATGGAAGAAAGACAATCATACTACTTATCCCACAGGAAGATTGCAGGAATTAAATGTGTTCATGTTGTTGATGTGTGCTGGATAGTGCATTTAGAAATATCTATTAACTACTCTGTAACTGTCGGCTCTTTTTGAGTGCTGGAGGTGGGATGAGTTAGAAAGAAATAGGTATGCTACTGGTTGTTGCCACTGTATTATTTAAGTCAAATTTTCCTTGTTTTCTTAACTACTTTCTGAAACTCTACATGTATTTTATAGATATGCTCTGAAGATGTTTAACGCTTGGTTCCATTGACGAAGAACAGGAAAACAAGCAAATATTTTCTGTATTACTCTATTTTCACACTGCTTTAAAGAACTACATGAGACTGAATAATTTACAAAGAAAACAGGTTTAATTGATTCACAGTTCTGAATGGCTGAGGAGGCCTCAGGAAACTTACAATTATAGCAGAAAGCAAAGGGGAAGCAAGGCATTTCTTAACATGGGAGCAGGAAAGAGAGAGATGGAGAGACGGGGGAACTGTCAAACAATTTTAAACCATCAGATCTCATGAGAACCCACTCAATACCATGGGAACACCATGGGAGAACCACATTCATAATCCAATTACTAACCACAAGGTCCCTCCCTTGATGCGTGCAGATTACATTTGGAGATGAGGTTTGGGTGGGGACACAGAACCGAACCGTATTATTCTGCCTCTAGCTCTTCTAAAATCTTATGTCTTTCTCACATTTCCAAACATAATCATGTCTTTCCAACAGTCCCCTGAGTCTTAACTCATTCCAGCATTAACCCCAGAGTTCATGTCCAAAGTCTCATCTGAGATAAGGGAAGTTCCTTTCACCTATGGGCCTGCAAAATAAAAAACAAGTTAGTTACTTCCAAGATACAATGAGGGTACAGGCATTGGGTAAATGGTCCCATTCCAAGAGAGAAAAATTGGCCAAAAAAGCGGGGCTACAGGCCCCATGCAAGTCTGAAACCCAAGAAGGAAGCCATTAAATCTAAAAGCTCCAAAGTAATTTCTTTTGACTCTATGTCTCACATCCAGGACATGCTGATGCAAGAAGTGGGCTCCCAGGGCCTTGAGCAGCTATGCTCCTTCAGCTCTGCAGTGTACAGTCCCTATAGCTGCTTTCACAGGATGGTGCTGAGTGCCAATGAGTTTTCCAGGTGAACAGTGTTAGCTGTAGGTGGATCTACCATTCTGGGGTCTGGAGGATTGTGGCCCTCTTCTCACAGCTCCATTAGGCAGTACCACAATGGAGACTATGTGGAGGCTCCAACCCCATACTTCTGCTGTGCACGGCCATAGCAGAAGTTCTCCATGAGGGCTTCAGCCCTGAAGTAGACTTATTCCTGGACGTCTAGGCTTTTCTATACATCCTCTGAAGTCAAGGTGTAGGTTCCCAAAGATAAATTATTGACTTCTGTGTACCTGCAGGCCCTACATCACATGTAAGCCACCAAGCACCCCCTAAGTAAGTGACTTAAGCTATGCCTTGGCCCCTTTTAGCCATAGCTGGAGCTAGAGCAACTAGAATGCAGGGCACTATGTCCCAAGGCTGTACAAAGCAACAGGGTGCTGGCTCTGGCCAGTGAAACCATTTTTCACTTCTGAGCCTCTTGGTCTAGGATGGAAGGGGCTGCCATGAAGATCTCTGAAATGCCATGGAGACATGTTTTGCATTATCCTGGCTATTAACATTTGGCTCCTCATTACTTATGCAAGTTTCTGCAGCTGGCTTAAATTTCTCCACAGAAAATACATTTTTCCTTTCTATCATATGTTCAGGCTTCAACTTTTCAAAACTTTTGTTCTGCTTCCCTTTTAGATCCAATTTCAGATCTTCTCTCTGTGAATGCATATGACTATATGCTTTTAGAAACAACCGGGTCATCTCTTGAATGCTTTGCTGCTTAGATATTTATTCTTCCAGATACCCTAAATTATCTCTCTCAAGTTCAAAATTCCACAGATCTCTAGGGCAAGGGCAAAATGTTGCCAGTCTCTTTGCTAAAGCATATCAAAAGTGACTTTTGCTCCAGTTCTCAATAAGTTCATCTTCAACTGAGACCCCCTCAGCTTGGACTTTACTTTCCATATGACTATCAGCATTTTTGTCAAAACCATTCAACAAGTCTCTAGAGAGTTCCAAACTGTCTCCCATCTTTCTGTCTTCTTCTAAGCCCCCCAAACGTTTTCAGCCTCTGCTTGTTTCCAGTTCCAAAGTTGCTTTCACATTTTCAAGTATAGCGGTTTCTCACTCTCTGCAGTACCAATTTTCTGTCTTAGTCCATTTTCACACTGCTATAAAGAATTACCCAAGACTGGGTAATTTATAAAGAAAATAGGTTCAATTAAGTCACAATTCTGTATGGCTGAGGAGGCCTCAACAAACTTATAATCATGGCAGAAGGCAAAGAGGAAGCAAGGCATATCTTACATGATGGCAAGTGAGAGAGAGTGTGGGGAAGTGCCACATTTTAAAATCATCAGATATCATGAGAACTCACTATCAAAAGAGCAGCATGGAAGAACTCTGCCTTATGATCCAATTGCCTCACACCAAATCCCTCCCCTGATACATGGGGATTGCAATTTGACATGAGATTTGAGTAGGAACACAGAGCCACCCAACATTGACAACAGCTTTAGATATTTGGTATATGCAGTTTGTAAGGGATTTTCCAATCATGTAAAAGGTCCTTAACACTAAATTATTGAAATTATTTAAGCATAAATGTATTGTAATAAATATTGTATATCAATATATATTTGAAAGATAAAAACAAATACAAGAAACTATTTGAGGGGAGGTGCCACCTGCTAATTCATTATATAGGTGAAGAAAGAGAAAACATTTCTAATTATTCTTTATAAATACATATAAATGAGTTACAGAAGCTAATGGCTCAAACCAAGTAAATCCAACTTGGTAGTAAAATGAGCCAAAGAATTGTCCTGGAATAAAATTTTCTTCACTGTGGTCCCAGCTACTTGGGAAGCTGAGGTAGATCACTTGTGCCTGAGGGGTTGACACTGCAGTGAGCCATAATCACACCACTGTGCTCCAGCCTGGGTTACAGAATGAGAACCTGTCTAAAAAAGATTTTCATTACATGTATTTGGTGACAGCAAAAATGGTAATTATGAAAACTAATAAACAAGTCTTTATATTTTGCTATGTTTATGAAATCCAAAGCAAATTTTATTTCTTTCTCTTGCCTCACTGCTCTGGCTAGAACTTTCGCTACTGTGTTGAATAGGAGTGGTAAGACCAGGCATTCTTGTCTTATTTCAGTTCATAAGAGGAATGCTTCCAGCTTGTGCCCATTTAGTATGATGTTGGCTGTGGGTTTGTGATAGTTAGCTCTTATTATTTTGAGATATGTTTCTTCTGTGCCTAGTTTGCTAAGGGGTTTATATCACAAAGGAATTTTGTATTTTATCAAATGATTTTTCTATATCTATTAAGATGACAAAATGGTTTCTTTTTTAAGTATTATGTTTATATAATGAATCACATTTATTTATTTGGATATATTGAACCAACCTTGCATTCCAGAAATGAAACCTGCTTGGTCATGATGAACTAACTTTTTGATGTGTTGATGAATTCAGTTTGCTAGTATTTTGCTGGGGATTTTTGTGTCTGTGTTCATCAGGGATATTGACCTGTAGTTTGTTTTTGTGCTGTGTCCATGCCAAACTTTTGTATAAGGGTGATTATAGCTTCACAGAATGAGTTAGGAAGAGTCCCTACTCCTCAGTTTTCTGGAATAATTACAGTAGAATTGATGCCAGCTCTTCTTTGTACATCTAGTAGAATTTTGTTGTGAATCCATCCAATTTGAGGCTTCTTTTAGTTGTTAGGTTTTTTATTAGTGATTCAAACTCATTACTCATTATTAGTCTGTTTCTGATTGCATTCTGCTTCTGTTTTGGGAAGTTTTGTGTTTCCAAGAATTTATCCATTTTCTCTAGATTTTCTGTTTATGTGGATAGAAGTGTTCATAATATTCTTTGAGGATCTATCTTTTGTCTTTCTGTGGTATCATTTGTAATATTATTTTTGTTATTTCTAAGTTTGCTTATTTTGGATCTTCTCTCTTTTTTTCTTTGTTAGTCTAGCTAGTTGTCTATCAATCTTGTTTACCATTTTAAAAAACAAACTTTTGGTTTTGATGATTCTCTGTAAAGGTTTTCAATCTTAATTTTATTCAGTTCTGTTCTGATTTTAGTTATTTATTTTCTGGCTTTAGGTTTAGTTTATTCTTGTTTTTCTAGTTTCTTTGGATGTGATGTTAGATCATCAATTTGAAATATTTCTAACTTTTAAAGGTTTGCATCAAGCATCATACACTTATCTCTTAACACCACTTTTGCTATATCCCAGAGATTTTGGTATGTTGTATCTGTTTTTATTTATTTCAAAAAATGTTTTATTTGTGCCTTAATTTTGTTGTTTATCCCAAAGTCATACCGGAGCAAGTTGTTTAATTTCCACATAAATGTGTGGTTTAGGGATATCCTGGTATTAACTTTCTATTTTTATTCCATTGTGGTCCCAGAGTATGGTTGGTATAATTTTTATTTTATTTTTTTAATATATAGAGACTAGCTTTGTTGCTAAGCATTTACTTGATCTTGGAGTATGTTCTATGTACATATGAAAAGAATATATATTCTATGGTTGATGGGTGGAGTATTCTGTAGATTGGTCAAGTGTTGAATTAATGTCTTGAATTTTTTTTATTAGTTTTCTGCCTTTATCTCTCTAATGCTGTGAAAGAAATGTTGAAATCCCCTACTATTATTGTATGGCTGTCTAATTTTTTTGTGAGTATAGATGTGGTTATTTTATGAATCTGGGTGCTCCAGTGTTGTATGTATATATGTATTTAGGATAGTTAAGTCTTCTTGTTAAATTGATCCCTTTAACATTATGTAATGTCCTTCTTTGTCTTTTTCTCTTTTTACTGTTGTTGGTTTCCTTTCACTGTTATTGGTTTAAAGATAAAACAGGTTTAAAGCCTGTTTTGTCTGATATAAGAGTAGCAAAACCTGCTCTTTTTGTTTTCCATTTGCATGGTAGATCTTTCTCTAAATCTTTACTTTTAGCCTATTGGTGTCATTATGTGTTAGATTAGTGTCTTGAAGACAGCAGATGCATTCATCTTTTTTTTTTTTTTAATACAACTTGCAACTCTATTGTCATTTAAACAGGGCTTTTAGACTGTTTAAATTCAAGGTTAATATTGATATGTGAGATTTGATTCTATCACTATGTCATCAGCTGGTCACTTTTAAGTTTCTATTGGTGGTTACTTTTTAGAGTCGGTGGGCTAAGTAATTGAGTGTGTTTTTGTGGTAGCACATTTTCTTCTTTTGTGTCCACATTTAGAACTCCCTAAATGAGCTCTTATAAGGCAAGTCTAGTGGTAACAAATTCCCTTAGCACTTGCTTGTCTGGAAAATATTTTATTTCTTCTTTACTTATGAAGGCAGGGTATAAAATTCTTGGTTGCCATTTCTTTTCTTTAAGAAAGCTGAATATAGGCCACCAATCTTTTCTGTATTTTAAGGTTTCTGTTGAGAAGTTCACTGTTAAACGGATAAGGTTCCCATTGTATGTAATCTGACCTTTTTCTCTAGCTGTCTTTAAGATTTTTTTTCTTTAGCATTGACCTTGAATAGTCTGGTGGCTATATGCCTTGGTGATTTTCATTTTGCAAAGTATCTTTCAGGTCTTCTCTGGATTTCTTCTTTCTGGATGTTCCTTCTCTAGCAAAACTAGAGAAATGTTTTTGAATTATTTTCTCAAATATGTCTTTTTTGTTATTTTTTCTACTCTCTCAAGAATGCCAATAATTTATAGGTTTGATTGCAGTGTATAACCTTATACTCCTTGAAGATTTTTAAAAATAATTTTTTCTTTATTTTTGTCTGAATGGGTTAGTTCAAAAGATTGTTCTTCAAACCTGAAAGTCTCTCTTCTGCTTAATCCAGTCCATTGACAAAGCTCTCAGTTGTATCTTGGCATCTTTAAGTGAGTTTTTCAATATCAGAAGCTTGATTTACTTATTTTTAAGATGTTTATCTGTTCCTTCATTTCCTGGATTTACTTGGAAGTTTCTTTGTGTTGATTTTCAACTTTGTACTGGATTTCATTGAGCTTCTTTGCAATCCATGCTTCAAATTCTCTATCTGTCATTTCTGAATTTCCATTGTGATTATGGACAATTGATGGAGAGATAATGAGAGCCTTTGGTGATACCACTATATTCAAATTTTTCATGGTTCCAGAAATCTTATGTTGGTTCCTTCTCATCTGGAAATGCTGGTATTTCTAATTTTTATTATTTTTGTATTAGTAGGATTTTTTTCTTTTCCTATGATTTTATTGTTTTTTTTTTTTTTCCCCTTTCCCTTTTCCTTTCTCACCTCCCTTGAGGGTATTGACTGTAGAGATTGCTTCTATAGCCATATATACTCTTATCAGCAGGTTTCATATTGCACTGTGCCATTCGATCTACAAGCCAGTAGATGGCACTTATGGGTAAGAGCCAGCTATGGCCAACATGTCTGTGGCTGGGGATGTATTAATACTTAATCTTTGTTTACCAGGAGATACTCTCTGCTGCCTCAGACACTGAGCTGATTTATGGAGCACACAGTGGTCTCAATACCCTGCTCAGCCCAGAATTTAAAGATGACAAGATGGGCAGGGTCATACTAGGCAGGTCCACTACAAGTGCCCTCATTGTAGACACATACACCAGCACTGAGGGAAAATCCAGTGGGTAACTAACAAGTCTTCAGAGATGTACCTAGGTGTGGAACTGGGAAACCTCCTTAGCCTCAAGTTCTCTGGAAGGGGAGGGGTACTGCCTAAACTCCAAATTCAGGAGAGTAGGTGCCTGAAAATCTGCCTGGGCATGGAGTATAGAGGGTCCCACTGCACAATCACTTCACAGGAATGCTGTGGTGGCTCAGGGTACTAATCCAGACAAACAAATGTTCCTATTGCCTGGATACCTGCCTGGGCATGGGGCAGAGAGAACCCCACTACACCACAGTCTTTGCACAGAAAGAGTGGACTGGCTTAGTGTACTGTTGCAGAAATGCAGGCACCAAAAATACTAGTGCAGAAAATACTGGTGCAGAAATGCAGGCTCTGAGTGCCTGGAGATCTGACTGGGTGTGGAGCAGAGAGGGTTTTGGTGCACCCAGATATATTCACAAGAAGAGTAGGGTAACAGAAGCTGCCAATCTGGGCAACTGGGTGTTCTGAATGCCAGGGCATAGAGTGGAGAGGGCCCCACTGCACCACAATCTCTGCACAGGAAGGGTGGGTGACTCAGGCTGCTGATCCAGGTGAGCATGTGCTCCAAATGCATGGATATCTGCCTTTATCAGGCAGATGTATTCACAAGGGCTGTCTCCTCACATTCTTCTCCCCTTGAACTGGGATGTCTTCCATGGTTCCAGTGGATTCTGTTTTCTTTCTTGAATTAAAGCTCACAGAGTTGATCTTCATGCACTGTCTTGCTATTTTCAAATGGCTAAGGCACACTAAAACCCTCTAATATAACATCTGAGGAGGGAAAAAGCCTAATGCTTAAAAATATCTATTTTTTTTAATAAAGTATGGCTCTTATGTAATATTCAGCTGCTTCTTTTGGTGCTCAGATAATAAATCAGTGATAAATTTTCCAGCAGAATTTTCAAAAGAAATGTCAAGAGGGCAAGGTGGTGCCTAGCATAACTCAGATTTCCCTGAGATTCAGTGTACTCAGCTGACAAGGCTCCTGCACAAACTCCCTCCCTAGAGTGGCCCAAGTTTTCCCATGTTCCCACAGAGCTACTTAAAACAATATCTGAGAAGGCTAAGAACTACTGGAAATAAGTTGATGCTACAAGTGTGGAAAGCAAACTGAACTTCCTTGCCCATCTCAAACAGCTTCTCATTTCACATCGCAGTCTAACTTTGAACAGTCAAGAAATCCCTCTCTGATCCTGTAAGACACTGGTTAAGGGATAGTTTCTCAAAGACCAAAGATGGTTTGATAGCTTTTCTCTTTAGTGCTTCCATTTTTTTCCAGATTTACTACTCCATTTATCAGGAAAAAATATTCTATGGGTGTGACATCATGAAATTTTTCCCAATCCTTATTTTTTTAAATGGCCCACATAAAAGCCAGATAAAAAAGACTTATAGAGCTGTTTATTTTGTGGCTGCACATTCAGATGAAGGGTAAACATGTTCTCTATAATGGTATTAATATTTCTCTAGGTTAGCTGTATAGGCCAGATGTAACCTACCATAGCTACTACATCTGTCAGGTAAAGAAGTTGGGATAAAAAATACAGCTGCTTTTTAGTAAGCACCTTCATAGCCTTATGTGAAACTGCTGCTCCTCCAAGGACCAGATAGAGAATCATAATTCTGCCTTTTCTCTTTTTTTTTTCTTTTTTATCTTTTTCTATCTGAATCACAGGTATCAAATTCTGGCTTTTCTTTTGGAACAAGGTCAATGCCAAAGTCTAAGAAGCCTGCAGGGCAGAAGAAAATGACTTTATGAACTGAACTGGCAGTTTGGTAGCAAGATGAAAACTGCACAAATCAGAAAGAGATACTATAGAAGGGGAAAACACAGAGCTTAAAGGAGAAATGTTGTAGGAATTTTTGTCCTTAGAAAGTACTGTGCGAGTTCAGAGCTCATTTCCAAAACAGGTCATAGTAACATGATTTCTTAATCTGAGATGTGTGGTTTCTTAGCAGCATCTCAGCAAAGATATGTGAATATACTAGTTCCAACATTTCTGGAAATATAAGAGTGGGCAAGGCCTCGGGGAAAGAAGGATGAGGAAACCAGGCAGATCCAGCAGAGGTGTTCCAATTAATATAGCAATTCTTGGCAGAAAAGTTTGATATTTTCCAAGTTTGATGAAGTCATTCTTGACTATCCAACCATAAAAGACAGCTTCCTGGAGCGCCTTCATGAGGGAATTCAAGAACCCTTAGGACTATAGAGACCATAGAGGTTCAGCAAAGATGTGAAGGGGTCAGGTGTGAGATAATAAAGAGTGATAAGGACTATGGGGAACTGGAAAGCTTATGTCAGTCTAGAGGTAGCAGCCTCTTTTCCAGTCTAACAGATTGTTGTCCTGAGGGAATATATGGGTCTAGTATTTGCAGATTTTCTAATCTTTTTCTAAAAAAGAAATCTAAATCTGATGTGAAAGTTGTTATTTTCTATCATTGTTGTACAGTGCCTTCTGCTGAGACCCCATATTGTGAATTTGCCATTTATGCGTACATCCTTATTCTCTTTGGGTAACTGCTTAGTCTACATTATTTTTATAGAATCTTGGTTGGAGAATAAAGCACACAATTTTAAACTCATCCCATTAAAAGAGGAAAAGTTTCTTCCACCATATGCTGTCATTCACCTTCTCGTTGCCCTTGTATGAAATGTGTTTCCTAAATCTGGCTAACTGTACATTGTCTCCTAAGATTTTGCTTCTCAAGTAATGTAAGGACAAAAAAAGGGTATTCATTTATTCCAGCAGTAAAGGTTAGGTGAAACTGTCAAATGATTTCTTTTGTAAAGACTCTTGGTAACTGCCTGGTTGCTATTTCTTCCAAGCCTGGTTTTTCAGCCTTATTTTCTAACCACACCCTTAAAAAAATGTTCCATTTGCTTAAATTTACCAGTTTCCCAGAGTTTATTTCAGTTATTTACAACAAAAGAGCCAGACCCACTAACTCCCAGCGTATTCACCAGAACGACAAAGAAAAGGAGGACGCTGCACCATGAATTCTATTGACCCATTGGTAGGCATGTTTTTCTTTATAACCATGGTCTGTAGCACCTTCCCAAAGAATAATGCTATGAAATTTCTGCCTTGTATTTTCGGCAGGTATGATCTTCCTAAACACAGTCAAAGTAGTCTCAGGATGGACACAGTAGCGTTATAATCCCAGCACTTTGGGAAACCAAGGTGGGAGGACTGCTTGAGGCCAGGAGACAGAGACCAGCCTTGGTGACATGGCAAGACACTGTCTCTACAAAAAATAAAAATAAAAAATAGATTTTAAAGAAAAACCACCTTTACTGACGCACTTCACATAGAATAGCCTTCCTAGCCAGGGTTTGTAAAATTAAGCAATAAAAGAGATGCAAAGAGATCAGGATGGTAACATGGGGCAGGAAGATATCTCATATCCTGCTTATTTCTGCTGTTCCCTCCTCATGGGTGCCTGTGATCTCTGTATGACTCAGCATCAACTAGTCAGTGAGCCTCATGGCGAGTATGCACAACAAAGTTTAAAATCATGGCTTTTCAGAAAGATTCACTTGAGTTCAAATTCTGGGTCTGCTACTTACTAGCTTTGAATGGCAAGGTGGTTATTTCATGTCTGAAGCCGTTCTTCTCAATTGGAGAGGAAGCAAATAATCCCCAGCTCACTGAACTTTGCTGAGAACTAGATGACATGATGCCGATAAAGAGCTTAGCACACAGTCCAGAATATGTTAAGGATTAATAGATTAATTTGCAGTGGTGTATAAGTTTCAGGATATTGACAGCTAGTAGGTACCAGGATAACAGCTGAAGATTCATGAAAATTATAGTCCCTTTTATAAACTCAGTCTAGTAGGAGCATCCCAACATTCATTAAGTGATGAAGGAAGAGGATATGCTAATAGAAATCTTTTTTTTTTTTTGGAGCAATAGCAGAGCCTACTTGGTATTTAAGTATTAATTTCTTACAATCTATTCACAGTGTATTACTTTACATTGATCTCATGTTCATTTTTTAAATAAAGCACATTAATAATTAAAATGCTATAACTTTCTTTGATAAATTTAATTAAAAAGAATATACTTGTGTTTCTAAAATTTAGCTACATATTATTATCACTTGAAGACTTCTTAAAAATAGGCATCATCCCAAAAAACAAATCAAAGTCTCTGGGGAGTGAAACCCAGATATTAGGATTTTTTAAAAGCTCTCCAGATGATTCCAATATACATACTAAATTGAGAACTTCTATAGTAAGATGAGAAAAGCAAAAACATTCCCCCAAACATCACATAGGAAGTGGGAAACTTCAAAACTGAACGAGAAATGAGTTTTTTAAAACCTTCATTCCGAACTTCAAACTTGAGATGGTTCTGAAAACAATAGAAAAAGCAACAGAAAGTTGTGTAAAATGGAAAGCACTATTGTCATGTGACAGTCATGGTTATTCTGTAAACACCTGTGCAGTACAGGTTTTAATGGTAAAAGACAATGCTGAAATGTCATAAAACTTGTTTACAAAACACAAATATGACTTTGGTTCAGTAACTTACAGTCTGTCTCTACTTTAAAATCAAATCTGCCTAAATAGTCCTAATAGTATCTCTTCTCTTCAGTTAAATAAAGATTTCTTAACTTCAGCTGTGTGGTCATGTTGGGTCAGCTAATTCTTTGTGGGGTGAGAGTGAGGGTGAGGTGAGTGTCCTGTGCATTGTAGGATGTTTAGCAACAACTCTGGCCCCTACCAATTAGATGCCAACACCACCACCACTCCTAGCTGTAACAACCGAAAATGTCTCCAAACATGACTCTACGTCCCCTAGGGGCAAAACAGCCTGGCTATAAACCACTGTGTTGAATGGACTACACACTTGCACCCCAAGCAACGTCTACCACTGTTTGCCCTGTCTCCATCTAAACACATTTCCTAGACTCAAGATAAGAAACAAGGCAATAAGGATTGATTTTAACTTAAATAATGTGGGCTTTAAGAAAAAAATATATATAAAGAATTTTTAAGAAAATGCTATATTGTTCCAAGGAATAAGTTTTTGCAGACTGCATTAAATGCTTGGCATTGAGTCTCTGTGAAAGAAATATGTGGATTCAAGGGTAAAAATATTGTAGTACCTGTGTACATATGTCATATATACATATACATATGCATGTAGACACACATGCACACATATTAGAAATCATAAGCCCACACCAATACCTTTAACGCATTTCATCCTCACAGGATTCTTTTTTTTTTCCTTCTCCTATTCGTTATTTAAATGCCCCTTCTTTCATAGTGAGAACTCTGACTCCCAATAATATCAATATATTTACTTTTTTGCTTAGTCCTATAACACATCTTAGTTTCAGAATTGCTTTGCCCACATAACAAAAAAAGATTTTGCAGTTTTTCCCAACAACAGGCCGTTAAAGATTGAAATGTATTCATAAACTACTTGGATTCAATTTTCTCTTCTTTTTTCCTTCAGTTTAAGATTTATCAGAAATACAATTGTGTTTGTTTTTTCTTTTAGTTTTTTTTTCCAAAAACAGAAACAAAAACTAATACCTAATATAAATTTGCTTTTATTATAAATAACCCTTTACAATATAAACAAATATATTGTTATTATAAACCCACTGGTCCCTATTTGTTTTAATATGACAAAATTAAATAACCTTTCGCATTAAAAATAAACTCTTTAGTTTTAAAAATAGGAAATGTCTTTCCTTCTTGCCATTAAACATTTTTGACTGCATGGATCAGGAGGACATTTAATTGACTAAACATTCAATTAAATAAGGTCTTTTGAGGCCCCCTCTCTCTGAATGAAAGTATTTTACACAAATTGTGGTTTTTAATCAGGACACATGGGTGTCTGACCTGGGAATGTTTGCTGACAGGCTCAGGGTCTCATTGGCCCCACTGGTTCTCCTAATTCAGAAACTATTAATAGAGCAAAGTTAATTAAACTGGTACCATATTATAAATGCAGCTGTTGTGATTTCTGAGACAATCTGATATGTCAGTGTGGTATATTGTATTGTATCCAATCTCAGATTTGGCATCTGACCACCTTGAATTAAATTTGTATCTCTGGAATTTTAGAAATTTTCATTTCCTACCCTGTATAATTAGAATTATTATAAATATGAGAGAAAAAGGTATATCTTTTAAATTTTCTTATTAATATGAGTATAGATATATCTATTAGACATTTACTAGTACCCTCTTCTTCCTTCTCATTATTTTCCTCATCACAATTTTAATCTCTCTTGGCCAAGTTTCCAGGCCAAAAAATCTTATGCCTTTAGGCCCAACCTTGGTAAATCTATGTCCATATATGAGTAGTTACCTCTGTTACATCTTGTAGTTGTACAACATGGACAGATCTTTCATTATCACTACAACATTTAATTTTTAGAACTCATATAATTAAGACTAAGTAAAACCCACCTAGTTTTCTCTTTGGGCCTTCCAATCCCCATGATGATTAATTGTAGAGACATCATTTTCCTTCATGTCCAATTGCCATATTCTTATTTCTGCAAGATGAACGAAATTGTTAAGCCTTATTAGTTAACTGTAGAGAAAATACTTACTTATTTTTCCTATCAATGAGAATATGGCTGATTCCCCAAATGCTGCCTGAGATTAATATAGTACTTTCAAAACTGCTATTATTTTCTCTCCTGGCACTGACCTGAGAAACCCTGCTTGGGCCACTCAGTCTGTAGATACTTGGGCCAACCTAACTGGAAACATAATCCTTACGCCAGCATGTTACACACAAAGCAGGGTCAGCAAATTCCAGAATCCTCAGACGGAGGCCTTACGTACAAAAGAGAAGCCCCTGGACACTATAATCTCAAAACACTGCACATACACAGCAGATCATCTCCAGCTAACTCAGAGCTTAAATAACAAACTCAGATACTGTCAGCTCCCCAGAAACATTCAGAGATTTTGCCTTCCTGATATGGATCCTTTTGACATTACTGTTTCAAACATGTTTACAGATAAGGATTAAAACAAACCCATCTTTATTCTTCTAGCATGTTGCAGGCCCTGGTCTGCTCAAGAAATGTTTATTTGTAATCAAATGGAAATGAAACAGCTTCTCTAGAAAGTCTTTTGTGTTTAAGACCCACTGCATATCTTCTACACCATTTCCTCACTTCAAGATCCTTCCTAAACTCTGTGTTAGATTGGAGTCCCTGATTGGCTGTAAAAAAAAAATCCTACTCAGCATTCAATCCTTGGTCTCTATAGCCTTTGTGTTTTCTTTAATGTAAATGTATATATCTAAGGGTGCTTGCTATGTATATATTGTGATCCTCTTGGTCTGAAGGCTTTTTTTTTTTTTTTTTTTTTTGGCTCTTCATATTTGACTCCTACAGAGGGCATACCAGAAGTGCCAAGAATTAATATTCCCTAAATCTTCCCTCAACAAATAAGGGACTCATTGTTAAGGATGAATATCTCAGCTTCTTTCCTGGAGTACCTCTAAGGTATCTTCTGTAGTGTTTCCCAGATTTTGCCAACAGGATTGAGGTCCAGTTTCCCTCTTTGGTAACTGGCTTCACTACGCACCCTCTTGTTTTTCCCTTCCATGACTCATGTCCTTATCTCCTTCTGGAGTTTCTCAGACTTGGCTTGATGTCCCAAATAAACTATGTACTTGCATTCAAAACTTTTTCTCAGGATCTTTTTCAAGAGGAACCCAAACCAAGACAATTGTCTTTTCTTCGGCTTCTGTAAATGATGAGATAAAAAGAAGTTTGGCCCTCACTGATATGTTTGGTTTTAGCTTCCGATCATTGCGACAACTGATCACAAAAAGTTAAAAGTATATACTAAAAATAATTAGTAATCTTCAGACATTGGAGGGTCTAATGACAAATATAAGAATGGATAATTATTCTAAACTTTAGAAGCACCCAATCCCCTTCATGAAATTGAACATATAACTTTTTTTTCACCATCTTCATTGGGGAAGAACCTTAGGAAAAATGAGTAGGTGTTTGTTTTACAGCTAAACGAATAAAAGGGCTTGATAATTTTGTTTATCTTGCAGAAAGGGCTCTGTATCAAAGTTAAATCCCAGTCTTCACTTCCAGAGGCAGAAAATTGCTGCAGCTTTTTAACAGTCCTCCAGCATCATACTTTCCTTTTGACAGTACTGTTTCAAACATGTTTACAGATAAGGTTTAAAACAGACCCATCTTTATCCTTTTAGCAGCTTGTAGGCCCGGTCTGGTCAAGAAATGTTTGTTAAGCATAATCAAATTGAATCAAAATAGCTTCTCTAGGAAGCTCGTAGTTATAACTTGCTCTGTGCAACTCTGGGGTCCTTAAGGTAAAATAATAGCTGGGCTTCATTTGACTCGTTTTGAAGCTAATCAACAATTAATGGATGAATAGATTTTACATTTAAAATCAAATAGTTTTAAAATAAAAGATATAAAGGTTAATAATGCAATTGAACAGTACAGTGATTTGTAAAATAATGTAAATAGGAGTTATATATACTATAGTTTCAAAAATCAGATTCTAAAGGTATGCAAAGATGATTTTTCCAGATCTCATTTTAGTTGAATTAGTTGGTTAATAGGGTTAATTCTGTAGTGCTGAAAGTGATTCCAATAAATGAAAACACGGTAAAGAGTTTTGCACAAATACACAATTAATGCATATTTGGAAATCATTATTATGTATATTATTGCCTTATTTATAAAATCTAAACGAATTTGTTATAACTTATAGAAGGCATACCCACACACACACGCACACACACCACATTCACCTATTTTGGAGAGAAAAATCTTGTGATATCCTGTCTATATTTATTGTAAATATTATTCATAATTAGTATGTGACACACCATGCTATTTAAAACTATAAATGTATTTTATCTAATTATATCCAAGTTATTCTTTAGCTGCTCTTCCAGAAACACATTTTGTTGTTTGTACCTAGGCTTTCACAGTGTTTATGCTTTAACTCCATTAATTTCTTTGGTTTATTAATTTTATCAGATAGGAGAATGCTTGATTAGATAGCTAGAATTTGTTGATCTAATACTACGGCTACAACCTAACATATTTCATTTCACTTGGCATTACGAATATCGCTAATGTTTATAAATATTTTCAAGAACGTATAGAAATTAGGGACAGATTATTTTTCTATCAAAGCATAAGAGCTACCTATATACACATCTAATTCTGCATTTTAGAATGACTCATCATCTCAAACATTATCATTGGTGTATTCAAAGACTATTTGACCTTTAAAAATAAATATAAAGGAGAGGATATTATATTTTTAAAAATATAAATTGGGATCAAATTAGAGTGAATTCATATGTGTCAATACTGTAAGACTATTGAGTTACAATATCTTTACACTGGATTTCTGTCAAGAATGGAATTATAAACTTTCTAATAAAAATTATGAATCAATGATAAATTATTATAATGGTAATAAATATAGATATTGAAATTAACATATTTACATGTACACAGTTCATTGTTAGAAGATTAGAAAAAGAGTAGAACACATTGTGAGGACATTCAGAGCTGTGCTTTCAGCAAAGACAGACATCTAAAGACAAGTGTCCCTCCTTTATCCATTGCTCCCCCACCACCCATAGGTCTTCCTGGACCCTCACCATTATTTGCCCTAAAGAAGAGCCTTCTTCACTATACCATCCACTTCTGGTGGCAGCACAGAAACAATCATCTCTGCATCCTCAGTCCTGGGAGCCAAGGCTGTGGTCAGGCTTTCTTGGGGGGCTGAAAGGTGGGTTGAAGTTATTTTTCCTAGGACTTTTGAAATGCATGCTGTTACAATTCTCAATGTGTACTATAACATTAGTATACCGCAAAATGTATGCACACTTATCTTAATAGCATAAGAGAAAACTCACTGAAATCAATTTTGGAAAGAAAACTGCAACAATTTTAATATTTGCAAACCATAATGCACTAAAATTTACTAATAACATTGCCTTAAATTTTTTTCTTTTTAATTTTGGAATAACTTACAAATCTACTTTATGCTATGCTCTTTTCTTTTCCTTCCTTTGAAGTCCATTCATTGGCACAAGAGTAGAGAAGAGAGAAGAAAGCAGGGAAGAAAATGCATTCCTATATATTGGAGCTTGTATGACCTTATATCGGTAGTATAAAACTTTCAGCTTTTCTTCAGTAAGTATATTTGTTTCCACCTTTGACTTATGAGGTCTAAATGAACCAGAGGCGAAATAACTATTTCTTGCTTGATTCCTATGAGAAGGGGCTCATTTTGTTAACCAACAAAAATTCTTGTTTTTGTTCCCCTATCATGTTCCTTTTCTTAATTGTAATTTCCAAGAAATTTTAACTCCACATTTTTATTACTTATTCAAGCAAATGCAAGTAAATAACTTATTATAATGACTGTAGCCTCCTTGAAATCCAGTTCTTTTGCAAGAGAAGGAAATACTGATCTATACTGTGTTTGATTTCTTGCCTAAAATCACAGCATAAGATGAATATGAATTAATAATAATTGCAATAATTATTATTCTAATTTTAATCTTCGAGACAATGTAAGCACAGGGCAAATTTAGAAGGCTGATGTATCCAGTAGACATTTTTGTCCTCCGATGCCATTTGGACTTGCCATTGGATAATTTAGCTTGGATGATTTAATATAAAAAATAGTTTTATACACGTTGACTGAATTTCCCATTTTCAGTACTGAAAAGCCACATCAATCTCTCCATTAGTGGAAGGGGGTTGTATTTTAAAATCAAATTTGTTTTAAGGACACTGTAAACAGAATTAAGTGTATTGTTAAGTATTCTTCCTTTAATGTAAGTGTAAATTGTTGACACATGGAGAGAGGAGATGCCAGACTACAGATCATTCTTGTTGGATGAAGCATGTACTGAAGTATCACTTTCTAACAATTAAGAAATTAGCACTAACAATTATGTGTCATCTTGTCTCTAGAGCTCACAGCATGATTAGTTTATGCCTAATTAAGGGCCTAAATCAGCAAAGAATGTCTGGCTTCAGCCTTAGGGGGAATTCCTGTAGGCTACTTTCTAAGCTTTCCCTATTTAAATGAGAATGTAATTCAATTTTAAATGATAATCTAAAAGGCTTTCTTACTATTTTCCATCTTCTGATTTCAAAAAAAAACCTGATTTTCATCTCTTTTTTTCTTGGTGTCCTTTCAATTTTTGAAAAGAAAAAGAAATAAAAGAAAGTCTACACAAACTTGAAGGTTTTACTTCTATACAAAAGAACTAGATTTTCTTTTCTATTCCAACAAACCACAATCCTTTATAATTTCAAATTCCTCTAAAAATTTTTTAAAACTGAAATCCCCAACTCAGCACTAAGAGCCATGCTCCTTCTCTCAATAAAGGAGAAATAAACATTCAGTCTGACATATTTGGAACACTTTATTAATTATTCAATTAAAACACTTATTAAATATAGTAATAAAAGATTGGAGACAAGACTATGAGAAAAATAAATGAAGTATGACACTATATTTGAACACACACAATTTGTGTATATATGTACATATATGCACATATACACATGATATGTATTTTTATATATATATACAGCATTTGCACATACACATATGGAATTTATCATGTTTATATTCCTGCATGCATTATATCATAATTCTATCTTTATTTTACAGCTGAGGAAACTGGAAACTGAAGCTTAAAAGTGTTTATTAACTTTCACATGGTCATACAGCTTGTAAAATGGCTGAGGCACAAAGTCAAGAAAACAGGACAGACTAATATAAAATAAAGGTCAAAAGAGTGCAAATAAAATTCCTAATTGAAGGTTGCCTTTATGATTAGATATGCCCTTTCAAAGCTAATTTAACCCTAAAGGAATGTCTTACTGAAAAATATAAAACAAATGGCTAGAACAGTTTATCAAAAATAAGAAAAAGTTTCTTAATGCAACTTATATTTTTCTTTTGACATTTCTTTGCATGACAAATTTAGAAAATATGACTAAAGAGAAAGCTGCTTTTTCTAAAAGACAGAATTTTTTTAAAACGCTTATAACATCAATATGGTAAAAGAAAGAAACCAAGAAACCTCGATCTTACGGATATATAAACATAAATGCCTGTATATTAGAAGTTACCTACAAAAAAACTGTTCCATGTTTAACTAAAACTAGCTTTATTCTCCTCCAGTTTCCAAAGTGGAAATCAACAACTTCAAAGGAAAAAAAAACAAAACAGGAAAAAAAAAGGAAAACAATTATATTTCTTTAATTAGAGGGCAAACTTTGAAAAGGAAAAATCTCTTTATATATACCACACTTTAATCCTAGTGGCTCTCCTTCACTGAAATATCTGCATTTGGTTTGCTAGAGTGCACTTGAATTAGACACTCCTCTACCCATATGCAACACAAAGCAAAAAATTACTTCATTATTTTTTTTCTCAAAACAGTTGAAATCTAAAATAAACCAGGTTAAAATCTGAAGATATGCTTGTATCTTCAGATTGCACAATTTACCTTCAAATAGTTTTCAAAAACCTTTGAAAGACTGGCTACTACTGCTGGACTGGAGTCACAGAGACACAGCATTATTGATGACAGCTGATGAATTGTTTTAATTTGCTTAGTATGTGAAATACATTTGTTATTGGGGGAATGTTAGAAATTGTTTTAATATTTTTGGAAGATTGATGTGATGAGGTACATGAAAATATATGAACATATATATTTATATATGATATTTATACACATACGTGTGTGTGTGTGTGTGTATATATATATATATATATATAAAACATCTAAAATATATGCACTGTTGATAGATTTTCTCATGGGCAATGCATTGATCCTGAGATCCCCAAAGGTCCAAATGATGTACAGTACAAAACACACTCAAATTGAAGCCATTAACAAATATTCAAATAACTAGAGTGAAAAAAAAAAAAAAACAGAATGGTCCTAAGGAAATTAAAGATTTGACCTGAAAACAATTTGGATACTATTATATTTCATTGCTTATCTTCCCTTCAAATGGAATTTTACCTGGAGAATATAAAGCTTGGATTAGTTTTTTGTAGGTGTCACCTCCATACATACAGAAAATACAAGCAGCAAAGATGTATTGCAGTATATATTTTATCAACCGCCAACTATTTCCTGCCAAAGAAAAAAATATGTTCTCCCAACTTAACATGCAATAGATCAACATAATGGAACGCTCATTCCATTACATTTTTAAAGTATTTGTTTGGTAATGATACTCGAAAATGCTGGTTTCATGGTATTCATTTTAAAGGACTTGCAGTTTATATTGATGTAAGGACTAGTTTATATTGATAACCATAAAATAAATGATTCTTATATCTTAGGAACAGACAAATAAAATCAGATATCAGCTTATTTCATACTCACCAGTTATATGGTTAGAACATATTTCTGCAACGTTTTGCCATTTTTATATCTTCTTCAAAAAATGTCCTGTATTTTTAAACCAGTGCAACAAAGCTTATCTTTGTTCCTCACAAAAGCTATAATTTTAACCTTCCTTGTTTTCCCTTTCACAACACTTGTATTTCCATCAAGTTTTGAGAAAGGCGAATGGGGGGAACAATGACTTATTTATTCTATTCAGTCTTTCACATATTAAATAACAATATCTCATAGAATTGACCCTGAGGGTTAGGTTACAGAGAAACTCCAATGAACTTATTTTTTAAGCATGAGTGTTGAAATGCAAATGTTCACTAAAACTATTATTTGTCTTTTAACTGAAATATACTACTTCAGTTCACAATACTATTTAAAGAAAGGGAAAAAGAAAAGAAAGGAAAAAACACTTACTTGGGAACTAAGGCATTAAAAATGCATTGTAAAGAATTACCTTTGTTGGCATTTTTAATGTTATTTTTGCCCTATTTTTTCTCAGTCTGACTTAAAAAGCAGTTCATAATAAGTCATTGTACGTTGCATACATCCAAATAGGAGGCCTATCAATGACAAGTTTCTATTCTGTAGTGTTATTCAATATTCATTTGATTTAAGAGCATTATCTAGTAAACACAACTACTTTTTAATGGGTGAATCAATGATTTATGTTGGACCAAAATATTCATCAATTAATAATAAAGAATACTGTCTGTTCTTTCTGAAATTAAATGAACAACAAATACACAGACACACACACAGAGAGAGAGAGAGAGAGAGAGAGAGAGAGAAACCACCAAAATATGGTTCTTCTCATTTGTTTCTGACAGTGGCCAATTTCTTTTAAGATATTAAAGAGGCCTATTAATCCTTAATAAGGAGAATAACATGTTTGCAAAATATGAAAACAGAGAAAATAGTCCCTTGCCTGAGCTACTGATCGTTCATGCTATTGGAAAAAACGGTTGCCTCTTCAAATATTATCCTAGGTAAAATTATAATTATTCAAATAAATGGCTAATTACTTTTCTCAAACTGCTTATTAACAATTTACTGAACAAGTATAAATAGAAACAGAAAACAAAGTTTTCCATAGTCATTGTCAATCATTAGAATTTGAGGAAATATTTGGATGAAGCATTTTATGGGCAATATATATTTTTAGGAGAAGTGACTAAAAAACCTAGGTAAAATAGAAAATCTCATAATATGCACAAAAATATAGTTTAATTAACTACCAGTAAATGAACATCTTCTATGAAGTGAGTTATGGTTGCTTAAAGGGCCACATCCTAGGAGTCATAGGCTGTAACTGAGGTTTGTAAGTGAACATAAAAGTAATACAAGCATTTGCCTGTTTAATTTTGGTCTGATGTGTAGAAGAAATTGAGTTGAGTACAAGTGTAGTGACCTTTATAAATTAAAGCGCCATGAAATTGGAAAACTTTTTTGATTTCAGTGTGTGCGTTCCACTTTTTTTTAAAGTTTTTTTTAATTTATATATATTTAGTAAGTGAAAGTGTAGATTTTTTATATACATATATTGCATCATGGTGAAGTCTGCACTTTTAGTGTGCCCATCACCCGAATAGTGAACATTGTACTCAACAGGTAATTCAACCCTCAAGACCCTTCCACTCTCCTACCTTTTGTAGTCTCCAATGTCTATTATTCTATTCTGTTTGTCCAGCTGTACCCATTGTTTAGTTCCCATGTATACATGAGAACAATCAGCATTGGACTTTCAGTTTCTGAGTTCTTTTACTTAAAATAATGGCCTCCAGTTTCATCTATGTTCCTGAAAAAGATACTATCTTATTTTTTTTGTGGCTGAGTATTATTTCATGTTATATATATATATATATATATATATATATATATATCACATTTTCTTTATCTAGTCCTCTGTTAATGGACACAGATTAATTCCATAACTTTGCTATTGTGAACAGTGCTATGATAAACATATAAGTGTAGGTACCTTTTTGATGCAATAATTTATTTTCCTGTGGGTATATACCTAGTAGTGATATTGCTGGATGAATGATAGTTCTATTTTTAGTTCTTTGTGGAATCTCCATACTGTTTCCTATAAAGATTGTACTAATTTGCATTCCTGCCAACAGTGTGCAACATTCCCTTTTCTCCATATCCTGTCCAATATGGGGTTTTTTAGAGTTTTTAGTAATAGCCATTCTGACTGGTATAAGACGGTATCTCTTTTTGGTTTTAATTTGCATCTTTTTGTTTTTTTTTTTTTTTTTTTTTTGAAACAAAGTCTTGCTCTGTCACCCAGGCTGGAGTGCAGTGGTGCCGTCTTAGCTCATTGCAACCTCTGCTTCCCAGGTTCAGGCAATGCTCCTGTTTCAGCCTCCCAAGTAGCTGAGATTACAGGCACCTGCCACCATGCCCAGCTAATTTTAGTATTTTTAGTAGAGACAGGGTTTTGACATGTTGGCCGGGCTGATCTCGAACTGCTGACCTCAAGTGGTCTGCCTGCCTCGGCCTCTCAAATGCTGGGATTACATGGGTGAGCCACTGTGACTGGCCTGCATTTCTCTGATGATTAATGATATTGGGCATTTTTTTTCATATGTTCATTGACTCCTTGTATGTCTTCTTTTGAAAAATGTCTGCTATTGTCTTTTGTCTACTTTTTAATGGTTTACTTGTAGGTTTTTGTTGTTGTTGCTGTTGTTGTTTAAGTTCCTTGTGGATTCTGAATATTGGCCCTTTGCTGAACGCATTGTTGGCAAATATTTTCTCCCATTCTACAGGTTCTCTGTTTACTCTGTTGATTGTTTCTTTTGCTATGCAGAGGCTTTTTAGTTTAATTAAGTCTCATTTTTCTATTGTTTTTGTTGCATTTGCTTTTGAGAACTTGGTCATGAATTCTCTAGCTAGGCTGTTGTCTAGAAGAGTTTTTCCTAGGCTTTCTTCTAGGATTTTTATAGGTTTGGGTCTTATGTTTAGGTTTTTAATCCATCTTTAGTTAATTTTTGTATATGGTAAGAGGTATGGGTCCAGTTTCACTCTTCTGCATGTGGCTATCCCATTTTCCCAGCAGAATTTATTGAATAGAGTGTCATTTCATCAGTGTATATTTTTGTTGACTTTCTCAAAAATCAGTTGGTTGTAGGTATGTGACTTTATTTCTGTGTTTTCTATTCTGTCCCATTGATCTATGAGTCTACTTTTTAATCCATATAATGCTGTTTTGCTTACTATAGCCTTGTGATGTAGTTCAAAATCAAGTAATGTGATGCCTCCAGTTTTGTTCTTTTTGCTTAGGATTGCCTTGGCTATTTGGGCTCTTTTTTCACTCCATAAGAATTTTAGGATTGTTTATTCTAATTCCTTGAAAAATGACGTTGATAATTTGATAGGAATTGAATAGAATCTACACATTGCTTTGGGTAGGCAATATGATAATTTTAATGATACTGATTCTTTAAATCCATGAGTATGGGATGGTTTTCTATTTGTCTGTGTCATCTATGATTTCTTTTATCAGTGTTTGTAGCTCTCCTTATAGAGATGTTTAACTGTCTTGATTAAATATATTCCTAGGTTGTTGTTTGTTTTGTTTTGTTTTGTTTTTGGTAGCTATTGGAAATGTAATTGCCTTCTTAATTTGGCTCTGGCTAGATCTTTATTGGTGTATAGAAACATTACTGGTTTCTGCATGTTAATTTTGTATTCTGAAACTTCACTGAATTTATTTATCAAGTCTAAGAGTTTTTTGACGGAATTGTTAGTATTTTCCAGATATAATATCATATCCTCAGTGAACAGGGATAATTTGATTTCCTCTTTTTCAATTTGGATGCCTTTATCTTGCCCAATTGCTCTGGCAAGGACTTCCAGTACTAGGTTGAATAGGAGTGATGAAAGTAGACATGCTTGTCTTGTTCTGCTTGTGAGGGGGAATGCTTTCAACTTTCCCCCATTGACTATGATATTGGCTGTAAGTTTGTCATATATGGACTTTATTATGTTGAAGTATGCTCCTTCTATGCCTATTTTGTTCAGGATTTTCATTATGAATGGATGCTGAATTGTTTTGTGTGCTTTTTTGCATTTATTGAGATGATCATATGGTTTTTGTCCTGAATTCTGTTTGTGTGATGCATTACATTTACTGATTTGCGTATGTTGAACCATCCATGAATCCTGGGATAAATTCCACCTGGTCATGGCTTATCATCTTTTTGTTGTGTTATTGGATTTGATTTGCTAGTATTTTGTTGAGGATTTCTGCATTTATGTTCATCAGAGATATTGATATGTTTTCTCTTTTTGTTGTGTTCTTGTCTGATTTTGGTATCAGGCTAATACTTATTTCATAGATTGAGTTAAGGAGAATTTCCTCTTCCTCAATTTTTTTGGAATAGTTTCAGGAGGATTAATACTGGTTCTTCTTTGTATGTTTGGTACAATTGGCTATGAATTTATCTGGTCCTGTGCTTTTTTTTGTTGGGACTTATTTTATTGCTGATTCAATCTCACCACTCATTATTGGTCTGTTCAGGAGTTCTGTTTCTTCCCAGTTCAACCTTAGGAGGTATGTGTTTCCAGGAATTTATCACTTTCCTCTAGATTTTTTCATTTGTGACCATGTAATTGTTCATAACAGTTTCTGATGATCTTCTGCATTTCTGTGGTATTAGTTATATCTTCTTTTTCATTTTAAATCATGTTTATTTGGATTATATCTTTTCTTTCTTATTGCTTGCTTTCCTGGCACCTAGCACAGTGTCTGGCATGAGGATGATAGAATCAAAGGTGTCCGTGATGATTAATAAGAACCTTAAATTGAGAATTAAACATCGAGTGCACATTAGACTATGTGTGGTAAGAGCTCACATAGTCTAATGACATATGGCGATTCAAGAGAAAAATCTTATAAATGGTCTCAGATCCTCTCTGAATATTTTCAGTTCTGGAACCTATTGGTTTGCAGCAGCAAACCAATGTCAAAATTCAATATCAACTATTTAGATTTGGATGGATATAAATGTGTAGGCAATGCAAATACATATTATCTTTTAAATTGTGGCATCAGACAATAATTCCTAACAAGTTCTTTCTCTTTGCCAGAACGTCTAGAAGTAAGGAAGGCTTTAGGCATTGTTATTGATGAAGGTAGGTCCATTCAAGGAGAAGTATCAAACTTTGTATCTTTGGACAATTTACTTTTATGATCTTCAATTTTCTTATCAGTAAAATGTGCAAGTACAGAACTTGTTTGTAGTGTTATGAGCATTAAATGCATTAACAACTTAAGGCTTCATTTGATAACAATGATTACCACACATTAAGTGACAATATATGTCAGATATCTACTACCTAAAAATTAAAATATAAGACTAGAGTTCTAGTGACAGCTCACGAGAGGGAATATAGATTTAAGATTCCCAGATTTAAGATTCCATGACAGTTGCTGAGTCCATGAAAATAAAGTAAGAGCCAAGCATGGTAGCTGGCATCTGTAACCCCAGCTACTTGGAAGGCTGAGACAGAAGGGTTGTTTGCATCCAGGAGTGGAAGCTGCATTGGGCTATGATTGCACCACTGTACTCCAGCCTGGGTGACAGAGTGATACACAGTCTCTTACAAAAGAAAGAGAGAGAGAGAGAGAACAATAAATAGGTTATATGACAAAAACAATATGTTGAGAGAAGTAGGTCAAGGTTCAGCTCTGAGATACATACTATTTAATAAGGAAGAAGGAAGCTGTGTGGAGAAGGGTGTGGAAATGGAAAGAACACTGATAATGAAGTTGGAGAGTGTGTTCAGCTGTTCTTGCACTGCTATAAAGAAATACGTGCGACTGGGTAATTTATAAGAAAAGAGGTTTAATTGGCTCACAGTTCTGCAGGCTGTACAGGAAGCGTAGGAGTATCTGTTTCTGGGGAGGCCTCAGGAAGCTTCCAATCATGGCAGAAGACAAAGGGGAAACAGGCTTATCACATGACAAAAGCAGGAGCAAGAGAAAGTGTAAAGATGCACACACTTTTAAACAAGCAGATCTCACGAGAACTCACTATGGTGAGGACAGCATCAAGAGGTTGGTGCTAAACCTAAACCATTCACGAGAAATCCACTTACATGATTCAGTCACCCCCCACCAAGCCCCACCTCCAATACTGGGGATTACAATCTAACATGAAATTCGGGTGGAGATACATATCCAAACTATAAAAGAGAGAAGATGAATTCAAATTTTAATTCTTATTTACTATCTTAACTTTGGTAAGTTATTTATTCTAATTCTCATCTCCCTAACCTATAATCTGTGAGTGACATAAAAATGTCTGACTTGCTAAGAAGGTGAAATTGCATTAAAATTTCACATAGCAAAACAAATTAAATATTTATATATGGTAGTTATTATTACTGTTTGTAAAAGTGGACAAAGAGTGAACAAAGAGAAAAAGAAGGGAATGATGGAAGGAAAGAAAGAAGGAAGGGAAAATGAAGAAAAAGAAGAAATAAGAGGAGGAGAAATTAACAAATGGAGAGAGTGAAAAAGAAGGAACGAAAGAAGAAGGAAGAAACTAAAAGAGGGAGGGGAAGGGAAACAGAGAAAGGAAGAAAAAAAAATGAGGAATAAGACAAAGAAGGGAAAGAAGAAAGAAAGGATAGAATGAAGAGCAGAGAAAAAACAAAGAGAACACAGAAAGAGGGGAAAAAAAGAAGAAAGAAGGTGATGAAAAAAAGGACATAGCTGGGAAATTTTAGTTTTGAGAAAACCATGGCAGAATACTTCAAAAATGTGGTCAATATTCCTGCAGGGACATGAGGGATTGGGAGGAGCAAAATAGTTCTAAAGATTTACATTGACCTTGTTTTCTCTTTTATCTTCAACGTAACTCAGAAAATGTGTTTTGAAAAAAGTTTGTTATATGTTTACATAAATACACGCATATACAGATAAGCAGCAAGTTTTGTGACATGTACTGTTTTTATTTTTTGCGGTTTGCTTACCAAAGTAATGTTTTTCATTGAAAAAAAGTTGATTACATAGAACATCATATCCCAGAGATAAAAAGTTACTATTTTCTATAAATCCTGTTTATATCTTTCTATGCACATATGTATTTGTGTTTTTTCATGGCATCCCATGATACACACTTTACGTACACTATTTTTTATTTAGCATTATACTGATATACTTTCCTATGTTATTCTAAATTATTGTGTAGTCTGTGCCATGTTTCCTAGACTAACTTCTTATTGTTAGATAGTTAGGATATTTCCCTTATTTTGCTGCTGAAAATAAAGTCATAATGAGGAATCCGGCACAAAAATCATTTTAATAGAATATGTTTTGGACATGAAATAGTTGCATCAAATTGATTGACTGATTGATTGATTGATTGATTTGATACAGAGTCTTGCTCTTGTCGCCCAGGCTGGAATGCAATGGCACGATCTCAGCTCACTTCAACCTCCACCTCCCAGGTTCAAGCAATTCTCCTGCCTCAGCCTCCCCAGTAGCTGGGATTACCGCCCAGCTAATTTTTGTATTATTAGTAGATGTTGGCCAGGCTGGTCTCTCACTCCTGACCTCATGATCCACCCACCTCAGCCTCTCAAAGTGCTGGGATTATAGGCATGAGCCACCACACCAGGCCTCATCAAATAATTTTTAATTTTTTTAATTCATAAGTACTCATTCAAATTGAATAAATTTAGAGTGAATTGTATGGAAAATTAACACTGATCAAGTAATCAGTGTTGATATAAAACACAGTCATGTGTCGCTTAATAATGGAAATACATTCTAAGAAATGCATCATTAGGCAATTTTGTTTTTGTGCCAACATCATAAAGTGTACTTATACAAACTCCAATGATATAGCCTACTGCACACCTAGGCTATAAGGTATAGTCTATTGCTCATAGTCTACAAACCTATGAATTACTATACTGAATACCATAGATGATTGTAACACAATGGTAAATATTTGCATATCAAAATTGTGTATGTAGGCATGGGACATTACACTACTGTAGACTTTATGAGCACTGTTAGCCACTAAAATAAATATTTTTCTTTCTTCAATTGTAAATTAAACTTAGCTTGCTGTAACTTTTTTACTTTATGAACTTTTAAATTGTTTTAACTTTTTGACTTTTTAAATAATACTTAACATAAAATACAATAAATTGTACAGCTGTAGAAAAATATATTCTTCATATCCTTATTCTATAAGTTTTTTTTTTCCTTTTACAGTTTGTTGTTTTTTTTTTTCATTGAAACTTGGTTTTCATTTTGCACTCCTTGAAAACATTCTTCAGAATAAGCTAAGGGATTTCATGAATTATATGGTTATCTTTTTTATTTTTTTAATTGCATTTTAGGTTTTGGGGTACATGTGAAGAGCATGCAAGATTGTTGCATAGGTACACAGTTTTAAGTGTTATTTTACTTTTTAAACTTTCATGTTAAGAATGAAGAAACAAGCACACACATTAGCTTAGGCCTACACAGGGTGAGGATCATCAGTATCACTGTCTTCCACCTTCACATCTTATCCCACTGGAAGGTCTTTAGGTTTAATTATATGTATGCAGCTATCATCTATGATAACAATTCCTTCTAGAATGCCTCCTTAAGGACCTGCTGGGGCTGCTCTGGCCCTGCAACAGAATTTTTTACATCAGCATCACCACAAACATATGAGTAATGCATTGCACCACGATGTTAAGTTGGCTACAACATCACTAGGTGATAGGAATGTTTCAGCTCCGTTATAATCCTATGAGATCACCATCTTGTATGCAGTCTGTCATGGCCTTAAATGTCCTTATGTGACACATGACTGCACTAGAAACCAGGGAAAAAAAGTTTGAATATCGTTATTTAATGAACAGTTCAACATACAAATTTAATGATTAAAGAGCAATGAATTTTGCCTTCTTCAAAAGGATTTCAGGATGGCAAGGAAACAGGAAACACAACATCATTTGTCAATTTTGTTTCTGATTGTTTTGCCATATTCCTTCTGGGCAGAGATAAAAAGGAAATAATTTAATTGGTTCTAGACAGTGATGCTGTTCCCCTCTTGCCCCACACTACTGTGAGGTCTGGCAGGTGGAGATAACTTGAATTGTGAAAGATGGAAGGAGAAGAAATGTGACAGGTGAGCAAACAAGAGGAGAATCCAAAACGAGGGCAGGGCAGGAAGCTGAGAAAGAAAACGTGAAGTGGCTTGCACCTGCTTGGAAATGAAGAGCAGAGCTAAGGCTGCCAAGAGCTCCACTTCTGAAGGTATTCACAGGAATCTTTCAAAAGCCTGGGCATGTTCCCTCCCCTATACACTTTGATCCTTCCTGATTTCAGGGAGAGAAACATATTTACCTGTTTGAAAAGACATTTTAGAGAATCTCTAATTCTTTTGCCATATCAGCACTAAAGTTTCAAGGAGATAAAATAGCTTCTTTGCTGGCTCAAATATATTCATAAAAATAGACATTTTATTTTAAATGAATTCTATATATTTTTCTAATTTGCATTTAGATGCAGTTTAATCCCACATATTATATAAATAAAAAATGGAAGGACAAAATATATTTCATATGTAGAAGACGTGTAATAGGAAAATATAATCCAAGATAGTGGCTGCTCTGTCAATTGGGTCCCAGCATGATGACAAGACCAACAAGGAACAGAGCTCTGGTCAACCCACAAGGACATGTAGCAGGAATGTAAATACAAAACAGAACAAAACGCTTTATCATTGAAATCTACTGTAATAAAGCCTAACTTGGCCTGAATCATGCAATTCTCAAGGGGAAAACAAAGGGAAGAATCAGGAAATTCACATAAGAAGTCTGAGCAAAATATTAGCAAAATATGTACAGATGAAACAGCTTTAATGACACAAGCAATAAAAAAAATAAATCAATGATTGTGTATGTGTGTGTATTATATATATATTTAAAAGAGGAATCAACACAGTGCTGGTAAGGATGTGGTAAGCTAGTCAATGACTTATCTTCCTAAAATGTGATCCTGGACCCTAAGAAATAAACAGAACTACTTTCAATTGTTTCTATGCAAAGATTTCTTCACGATGTTATTTAGCGCTGTGAAAACACACACAAACACAGGTACAAATCTTTGTTTCACTATTCTCCACAATAAGAGGACAGCTTAATATATTTTTATGTATTCCTATTTTGATTATTACACAGACCTTAAAAGTATATGTTTTAAGATGAGAAGGTAGAAATATGGATTCTTATAAGAATCATAAATATTTGTATAACTTCACATACTTTGTGAGCCTCTAGTGTATGTGTCATGTGTGTGGGGGCAAGTGTATGTGTGAATATATTTTGTGGGAAATAGCTTGTGACCCCAGGCTTTAGATATTAAGACAGAAAGGGGGCGAGAAGAGCAACGTGGGAAGAAGTTGTCTCCTGTGAGTGTACTGGGTGAAATGCTACATCTTATGCAATGTGGTCCATTCCTGCAGGTCCTTCATCTTCAGCTAGGTCATAAAGATGTTTATGGAGAAGTTACTGTAAATGGTCTACAAGTTTTCATTGTAAACATATACTCCTTGAGTTTGTAAGTTTGGAGATTTTTTTGAAAGTACTGAATTTACATCACTATCAGAAATACACTAAAAAGCCAGTCATGAGATTAATGAAAATCCATGATATTGTAGCTGTTCACAGAGCTATGACCTAAGGGAAATAAATGACAGGACATGAATACATCTATTCACAGTGATAGCTCTGGGTGGTATGAATTTAGGGGATTATTTTTCTTCCTTATTCTCTATCACAGTTTTCATATATTCTATAGCGGGCCTACATTATTTTATAATCAGAAAATGAATGTAATTTTTTAAAGCATTCCTATTGAGACGTTTACAGCCTCATCTAAAAATTTTCATTTTAGACATTTGTCATTATGTCATACAACTACAAATAAATATTTTTCATAAATTACTTGAATTTAGTATTGGTGAAATGCTAGACTCTCCTAAAAAATTAATTGCATTATGTTAAAGAAACAGCATCACATCTTCTTCTTTTCAGATTATTATTTTATTTTTAATTTTTGCTTCAAGAAAACTCAGAACTAAGTTTTATGTTTATTTGAAGCAAATTTCTTTTTCCTGGATTTTCTGCTCATCTCTTACTTAAATTATATTTTAACATTTTTTCTTCTTACATACATAGTTTTATTGTACATTTATCATGCTGTAAGCTGCCTCCACTTACTATGAAAGTGTACATTTCTGCCATGTTTCTTTTTGCATTTCAATGACTGAGCAGACAGCTCTATAAATGGGAAGCACTTCCATGCCTATACATATATTGTTCTTTCTACCTAACATCTACTTTTTTTATGGCGAGACTGATGAAATCCTTCTGATTCTTCAAGATTAAGACAGATTATTAGCTCCAGGGGATTCAACAATAATCTGTATATTACTCGTACAGTAGTTTGTATATTAAATTACAGTGAATTTTACTCCTTCACCAGGTTGAGTTTCTTGTTGACTGAAGTTACCCTTTTAGGCTCCTCGGCATCACTACATGTGACTTGGCGGATGCTCCAGAAACACTTAAATGAATAAGATTAAAATATAAGACACATAAGAGAAACTAAGCTCAATCTACTACTGGAGGAATTCCATTAAACCTCCTATTTAAGAATTTATTTACAATTTCTTTGAAATTGCAGATAATAATCAAAACCATATTGTATTTTGTGAAAATCTGATTTCTATTTCTATGGTCTGATACCCATGTTGTGTTCCATTAATCATTTTTTAATTTATCAAATATTTAATGAGCACCTAAGTTGTGCCTAGTATTGAGCTAGGAACCAGAGAATAGGAGAAAAATACCACAAGCATGATGAATGCCCTCATGAGGTTTTATTAGAGCAGCAGAGGCAAGTATTAAACAATTCAGTACAAATTTCCTTTTTTAAAATTCATAACTAAAAAGGAGAGTACAGTATATTTTATAAGTTTATGATGGAGATTGAGGATGCCGGATTCTGAATCATTCGTAGGGAATAATTTATAAGGATAATGCAAGTTGGTCTGTGGGAAAACAGAGAGCTGATGGGGCTGGGAGAACATTGGTGTGAGTTCCCAACTCTTTCAAAGTCTTGAAATAAAGTAGTAGACTAGAGATAAATGCTACACTTTAGCCATGTGACTATGAAAACAGATACCTAACCTGTGCAAAAGAATTAGTTTCACAGTAGAATTCCTCCATGGGACGCTTAGGAAAGAAATGCTTATTCATCTTTGGGTGCTTATACCTGTGCAGAACTGAGCACACTGCAGACCTGTAAGTATTTCTTGAATTAGTTAATTCATTATTAATGAGAAATTGACTTTTTTCTGGAGTAAACTAAGAGTTTTTAAATTCTATTTTTGAAAAAAGTATTAATATAGAACTCTTTAATATAACACTATGAAAAAGAGTTAGAAATAATCACTTAAAAGCAAATATCTAACCGAACTAATGCACAGTAATAGTTATTTAAGAAATAAAAGAATAAAACCACGTTAATGAATAGGGGAAGAAAATGAAGTTTTAATGTAACGTGCATTTTCTTATAAATATAAAATTATTTATGTTTGTATGTGGTTTCCATTAGAAGCTCCTTAGCATAAATTATATCTTTTGATGGTTACAGCAATCCTTCCTATAAAATATTTTTAAGTTCTTATAAACTCCTAGTTGAGTATGATTTACAGTATTCAAGTTTGTCACCACTAAACTAGGATCACATGTATTTTATTACATTACAACATGATTATGTTTATTGCTTTCCATTTTGACTCCAGTTCTAGGAATTATATCTACCAGTGAATCAACAATGCTCCATTGCACAGAATTGTCAATTAAAAATTGCTGATTGATTCATTGACCTTGGTCATATTTTATTTCTGTTGCTGTGTTGATCTAATACAACTTGATTAGTATATTTTCAATTTTAAATTTATTTTAACAGAAAGTTTTCTTCCCTTCCCACATCTTTCCACAAGCCTATATAAACTATTGACAAGGTCAACTTCCAGTAAACATATTAACATATAACATGAGGAGGATTAAAGCATATTACTAGCCATCCAGATTCATGTGATTTTGCAAATTGCTTCTATTTTTAAGTGCATTAATTATTCAGTGGACCATAACAACTTCAAAGTCACTATAGTCTATCATCTAAATATATATGCTTATATAAGAACTAATTTTGAGAGCGGATTATTTATCCATTAGCCCGAAAAAGCTCAACTACAGCTGTTACTCTCTAATTGTGTAGAGTCCCATATTTTGGCACATGTTATAAAAAGGTTTTTAACCCAAAACACTGCAATGGCTTTTTTTTGTTATTTAGATAGGGAAATATTGACATAGTTTTTCCGTGAGTAGTGCGAAGGCTTACAATATGTTAGCTAATAACAGCAATAAGGAAGCAGCTTTCTGATGTAAAGCAGTGGGAACAAATTCTCTGGAGAAGTAAAAGGCTGACTGAAAGGGAAAACTCTTAGGAAGTAAAATTTCTAATGTAACTCAGTAAAATATTAGATATAATTGGAAAAAAATGTAAACTTTAAGTTTCACATACACACGCACAATCCCTATTTAGAAGTTTAAAAATAACTGCAAATAAATGGAAATTACTGGTAACTTCATTAAAAATTATTTGGTGTTATACAACGTTGAGTTTGCACCAGCAGTCAAGCCCTTTATTCTGAAAATTCTGTTGCAATTAACACCAATTTAACATTCTCCCTCCTATCAAGGAATTTGTAAGCCAATGCTTTCTGCATTGTACATTAGAATTTCTAGCAGATTGTTTGTATCACCCTACAGCATTTTTAACAATAATAAGAACAAAATTAATCATCACTAAGTAAGGGAGAAAGCATTAAGCAGATTGTGCGCTAGATCTCAGCTTTAGTATCCCATGGCATGGTATGGTAATCATTCATTAAATAAGGTTGATTTTCAAAGCCTCATTTGAATGTCTCTTTTACCAGTCAAATAACCCCCACATTCATCTCCATATCCTCACCTGCTAATTTTCATCCTCCATACTGCACACATGTTGATCTTTTCAGAATACAAACATTGTTACATCACTTTTCCTTTCAAAATCCATCACTTTCAAATATTCTTGGACAAATTACCAAAATACTTACCTTTGCCTGCTTACCTTTTCTTTCTAAAATTTCTTTTCTCCCACTTTTAGCCTATTATCAATGTTGACATAAATATCCCTTCCTCTGTACTCTGTAACTGCCACCTTTAGGTCCAGTCCCTCGCGTATATCATGAGGCAACATATACCTTTTCTTCATTACACTTATCAACTTTTTATTTTTATCTTATTTTTACTCTCTACTTCTCCTACTAGATTCATGAGGGTTGGAATAAAACTCGGTTTTGTTTAGCATTATAGCCTGGTATCTATCCTGGTTCCTGGTGTGTAGTTGCTTGCTGCTCATTAATCCATGCTACATGGAATGAGGACCAAACCAGAAATCAAATCTAAATTTAAAACTCTGCCCTCCATTTCTACTGAACTACTTACTAGCACTGTGAACTTGGAGTGGTATGTGTGTCTTACCCTCAGACTACAGAAGGAGCACTTCTGTGAACTTTTCAGCTTACAGATAATTATACCTGAAGAATACATTCCCCATATTTGTTGGCTTGTATAAGTATCATAGCTTTTCTTACCTTAATCAGAATCAAATCTTTATTCAAATGGTGTTAGTTTCTAGTCATATGGAGTCTATCAAAGCTCAGTTTGGAACCACAATAAGGCAAATATACCAGGATGTCAAAGTTATTGAGAAACAGCCATGAAGAGAAAGAAATTGATGGAATATGAGAAACGGAGTAAGAGAGATGTAGCCTGAGAGAGAGAGAAAAAAAAAGAGGGGGAGATGCAGAGGGGCAGAATGTGTCATTAGCTATCTTGTGACTTTCCATTTATGACTGAATCCTGCCTGTACTTTTTATTCCTCTTTTCCTTGAAATTTCCTTGTATCCTTACAAAAACTTCTACTTTTGTCTGAGCTAAATTGGGTGAGTTGCTTATTCATTGCAACCAAAAATTCCTAAGACATTGACTTTCTTAAACTCTTTGATTTTCAGTTGTCTCATTTGCTAAATGAGTTTAATAACAGATCTGCCGTCTATATTACAATGTTCCCATTAAAGTAAAATATACAATGCATTTATGAGACTTCAAATTTATTTAATTAACAATAATTACTGGCCATGGGCCAGATATGGGTTTATTCAGAAATTCAAAGATCAGTAGGTCTCTAAGCACCATTGAAAAGCTTATCATCTAGTAGAAATCTCTAAATACAAGTGTTTTGTGATTTAAAACCACCAGGAATCTTTCGATTTATACTTTTTTGCAGCAAATTATATAAAATTCCTTGTGTCACTTACTACTTAATCAAAAATAATAAATGAATTATTATACTTCATTAACATCTATTTTGTTCAAACTCTGAAACATTTTATCATTGCTGTATGGAATTTTCTATGTCACTTAAAGTAAGTAAGTGGTATATTACTCAAAAAGATCCACTAAATCACTAATACAGCAAGCCAGTTGAAATGTGTTTTACCATCATGAAGTACATATGGCAAACACTACCTTTATTCTTTATTCAGAAACAATGCAGATCTAATTATTCAGAAATCAATATAGTTATGGTCATTGTCTGGGGGTTTTAATACAGCACATACTTTGAGATTCAATTCACTTTTGCTAAAATCTTACTATTAAGACCTTAATATTTCTGAAATATTTTAATAGGCATTATGTGAAGAATTGTTCTAGGTAATCAACTAGACCTCATCCTCTTCTCTTCTTCCTTCTTCCTGGTGTGTGTGTGTGTGTGTGTGTGTGTGTGTGTGTGTCTGTGTGTGTGTGCGTATGCACGCGTGTATGAATATTACATCCCCAGAGTAAATTTTGAGAAATGCTATTCCAGAGGGTATCTTATACTTTTCTCATTCGCTCTTACCACAACAGGGTACCAGCAAATAGCAATAGTAAGATGATCATTCTTTCAATAATTTATGCCCTGTGCTAGGCATTGGGAAAAAATATGCTGGTAAATATAACAATTATTCTGCCATGTTCCTCAAAAGGCAAAGAGATAGATAGTAAATGAGAAACATATGAGTAAACAAATATTTAAAAATAAAGTATGATAATATCTGTAAATAAAAAACAGTAAAGTACTATTTGAGAACATTTCCATGGGGAAGGCTAGAGTCTGTGTTAGAATGGAAACTAGAAAAGTGCTCTCATAGTAACATTTAAACTGGGACTTAAAAAATAAGATTGAGTCAATGTTGTCAAATGCTTTTTCTGAAAAGCAAACTTTGGGATACAGATTAGCCTCCAGACAGCCAACATCTGTACAAGGGAAGGGAGCCAGATTGGCAGAGGAAGAAGTTGGCCTGATATTGTTTCAATGAATGCTTCTGTTGTCTCCACAGAGACGTCTGAATGTGGAACAGTCCTGCAGAATTGCCCACTGTTGGAAGAAAAGACAAAGATGAGTAAGGTGGTAAGGAAAAACGTCTATTAGATTTTTAGTGATGTGAAGGTTATGAAGATGTTCAGAAGAGAAATGAAAAGCAGGACTTCTGAGTACAGTGTTAAAGTCCATTAGAGATTAGAGATTATGAAATGGCATCCATATGTATATTTTCTATGGTAGTGCTAACTGTATCCATAGTAGATAAATGTTGAGGGGACTCAGAACTGAGATTTTTTTTTCCCAAGAAAATGTAATAGAGAAAAAAGAGGGTAAAAGAGATGAGTGTAATTTACACAGAATAACTTTAATGATGAACCATGAAATCTAACAGTGGTGAAAGATAATTAAAGACAGGAAGAGGCTGAATAATAGAGTAATCTAGTAAATCGATTAAAATACTCAATAATGACTTCTTAGAATGTAATAGTATTTGAACTGAAAAGTTAGGAAGATGTGATTGGAAAGCCAGATATTTAGAAGTTCCTGCATGTAGGATAATCCTGTTTTTCAGGCATTTGACTAGTGACTTATTCTCTGGGAGGTATCTTCCTAAAATCTAGTCTTCAAAATAAATATTTAGATGTCCTTTGTGGTGATCATCATTTATCTCTATTATTTTATAAGCACATATAGAGATAAATATCATCTATTTATCTCTATTATTTATCTCTATTATTTTATAAGCACATATTACAGCTTATGTAGTAGAATCATATGGAAAAGGTTTTTTTCTAAATTATCCAATTACTAATTATCATTAGTGGTAATCAGCTTATTTAAATTGAATGAAAAGTTACTGCCTATTATCCTTTTTCATGTAATTAATAAAAATATGAACATGGAATAATGACTTAAAGATATAGTAAATAATGGGGAGAAAGAAAAAGAAAATTTTTGCCCAAAAAAGTAGAGGCATTTACTATTTATCTAGTTTATCTACATGCTGCCACATTTTCCCACTCGTTTCAGTTAGGTAGAGTTATGAGCTCTTTTCTACGTCCAAAAATCGTGGGCATCATTTATGAATCAAGGCATTTAAAAGAAGACATGAATTCCATACTCACCCTTTTCTCTTGATATGATGACCTGGAAGCCACATATTGAGATCCTGGAGCAGAGCCAAAATGAAAATAACCTGTATCCCTGAGTCATCAACTGGGAGCTACACTGAGAAGCCATTAGACACATTTGCATGAGCTCCTGTGTGCTAATTCAGTGAGATTTCAGTTATGTAGGATAACACAGCTTATTGTGACTAATATAACAAGGGAACAATATTTTTATACAAAAATAAGTGAATGTAACAAACAAGGAAAATGAGTTCTGGTTTCCATAGCCATTTAAAACCTGTGATTACTATGTCATATTTTAGAACATTCAAACCAAAACTAAATTATACAAAAGATAAAGTGTTTAAGGAGTTTGGGCTAACAGGTATCTATCACTAGGTTCTTAACATCACTTCTCTTTAGAAAGGAAACATTCTGATACATGATTCTTTCTAGACAAGGACGGGTGGTGAACCACACACCTGAAGTAGTCCAACAGGCCCTTTTTAAATATTTATCAAAAGACACTGATATTTTTCTTCAAAGCATTTATTATGCTACATCCTCCTGTCCTTTACCAAATAAGTCTGCCTTTGTAAACAGAGAAATGTCCTGGTTTCAGTCTGAAGATATTATGAGAACAGTGATGTATTGTTCTCCTGGAACTTACGCTCCTTGGATAAATTGTGCAATCTCAGCTTCCAAGGACCTCCTTATATCCTGAAGCCTATTTGAGAAGTTGCTGCTTGGCTGGAAGGCAACTGACTACCAACTCTATGTTTCCAAAGTACAGAAAATAATGATGTTTTTTGTCCTAATTCTCACAAATTATTCATTCGAAGAATGTAACGCATACCTAGGGAAGCAAGTGACAGTGGTGGGGAAGAGGGAAAGGAAAGCAATAGGTGAAAGACAATTTTGATTTGGAGATTCCAAAGCGATTGTGTTGGGATTGCCAGAATCATGAATTAGGTCTGCATGTCACCTGTCCACTGAGCCTCTGATTGCCCTCCCCAGGAATTTTGTGTGAAGTGATGGCGGAGCCAGGACAGCAGTGTGGCAGAAACCAGTAAGTGACACTTCAAGGAGGCTTCATGGCCAAACAGCATCTGGAATCGCTTTGCCTGCAGTTAACCACATATTTTATCTCTGCTACATGGTATCCTTTCTTAAAAAGAAATCTAATAAATCTCTTGTTTTAGGGCAATAAATCTAATAAATCCCTCTGTTATGAGGCATTTTTACTTTTGTTTTGGTAAACTTTAAAGGGTAACTACACCCACATACTTTGAAAGGGGATAAAAGGTAAAATATCAGTATGGGAAATCCTGACCTCTCAGAGGTTAGGCAGGAACAAGGAAACAAGGCCCATGTTTGAACAGGGGCTTGTGTATACACCCTAAATAGACTCAGCATAGGTCAATTATGACTTAGGCTAAGTCTTTATTTAATACAGCCCTTGAAGCCATGACAGGTTTATGCTGTATCATCTGTGTTCATTTCATTCCAGATTTTCAGCTTTTTTATTTTCAAAAATTTAATGCATTTAGGCTTCAGCAGGTCCCTACTGACATAAAGAAAGATAATTAATGACAAATCAATTAGCATTAACCTGTGATTACTAAATGACTCAGCATTTCATTATACATTTACATTTTATAAAGAGACTGTGTACATGTAATGGCAAGGCGTAACATACTGATTTGAGCCTACCATCATGGATTATATTAAATACAGAATAATATTTTAGGAAATAGGACAATCCAGTGTCTTTTTTTTTTAATTGTACTTTAGGTTCTAGGGTACACGTGCAGATCATGCAGGACTGTTGCATAGGTACGCACATGGCAATGTGGTTTGCTGCCTCCATGCCCCCGTCACCTACATCTGGCATTTCTCCCCATGTTATCCCTGTCTGACCTCCCCACCCCCACGACTGTAACTCTCTTGGCCCCCGCCCCCAAAGACCCAGTGTGTGATGC